>SJOL01001184.1:0-10523 GCA_004794785.1 Opisthorchis felineus | reverse complement strand
TGAGAATGAGTGCAAAATAGGAACTGAGTGCGAAATGACAGATGTTATCACGTAAATGTTGTGTTAGAGTGAAAAAATTCAACAAATGACACGTGTGAACTCTGTAGCAGATTGAAAAGTGAAAGAATTCTTTCACAAATACGCACGAGGAAAAAACGAAACCGGAAGCTACAGGTCTATTAGCCTCACTGGCGCACCGTGCAAGGTGATGGAATGCATGCTGAAGCGGGCCACATCGGCCGTTGCGTGGTGCCATTGCCTAATCACCTCACTCACCACACACAGCAGGGCAGGTAAGCGAAAACGCTCTACTGCTAACGCCCCTTCTTTCTCTTTCACATATTTTTATTCCTCCTCTCCCCACCATATCAATAACCTTACCCTTGTAGGCCCATCATCTAGAAGTGATGGCTCCGTTCGTCCCGCATCGGTTTTGCAAGCAACATCTTCGCGTCATCCGGCGCCGACATTCTCAGGTATCTCGGAATAAATCTTGCAGCCCCGACGTTCAGTCTGTCTGGCAGCATTTAGTGTCCGCATTCTGTAGCAAGCAGGTCAACTAGCTGCTCTCTCTCACACTGGACCCCTGGGCATTGATATTTGGTGTGTCTCAGAAACAAGGTGCAAGCATAGTGGTTAAGCTAACGGCCCCATGACTCTCCACTCGTTTGCGGCTGTGCCATTTGAAATATCCAGAAGCTGCTATGGCAGGATGGCAGGATGTGTCCTAAGTAACCTAGTGGAAGGGTCCTTGCTTGGCTGGATACCCGCTGATAGTCACCTTCGCGCGGTTTGTCTGGTAACCCTGTGAAGTAGTCTCACGAGCGTGAAGTTGATCAACATCTGTTTGTCATATCTGCTTACGCCCCAGCTGACACCATCGAAGACAAATTTCATGACGCCCTGAATGCCCTGTACCTGCCAGCCAAAGGCTCAGATATCGTTGTAGTTCCGGAGATATGAATGCAAACTTAAGCAGGCTTAGTGCACCTGAGAACCAAATACGTTGTCAACATTGACTGGACTCGGTACGTACGGCAAATGGTGAACGATTGCTCCAGCTGTGCGCTGACCGCATGCTGTTTTTACGCAGTACTAACTTCCAAAATAGCCGAAGTCATTCGACCACATGGAGTCCTCCAGTGGCGTGCCGGCCACGAACTCAAATCGACCACCTTGCCATCAGTTACCGATGGCGCGGATCAATAACTGACCGCCGGTCGTTTTGGAGCACATTTATGAACTCCGACCATGCGCCCGTCAGGAGTCGCTTCTCCCTTTGCTTTTCAGGACTGCGTAGGTTGCGAAAATATCGCCTGGCAACCGAAAGCCTGGCAGCTACGGATGTTAGACGAATTTACCAGAATCGTCTTCTAGAGTCAAATGCTCCACCATCAGATGCGAACTAAGACTGAGACGAGACTGCCACCTCTTTGCACGGTGCTGGTAATTTTTCTTGTGACATGATGCTCCCAGGCACTGCTCAAATCTCGGAGAAATATCCCAGCCGGTTCCGAACATAACTTGACGCGACTGCTTATCAGACTTTAAGTGGTGAGTGTGCGAACCGAACGTGAAGTCTGGTGAATACGGAAATGCCAATGATATGCAAGAGACCCAAAGAGCCGCTAATGTCCGAAGATTATTTCAGTTTATCCACCCGACCGGTTCCCGGAAACCTGTGAGTGAACCCATCATGGATCGGAAGGGAGTGACCGTCTTGTATAAAAAAGAGCGCCTCGATTGGTGAGCAGAATACTTCAAACAACAGTTGTCGTGGCCACCAGCCGCCCCTCCTCTGAAGCTTACAGTTGAGGTAGAGCCCTGGAAGGTGAACGTGGAACCCTCTACGGCCTCGGAGATATATGACTGCATATTTTCTCTCAAGCACTACCGAGCTCTTGCTCCGGACGACGTCCCACACCCATTTTTCAAAGACGAGGAGGGAATTCTCAGTCAGCTCTTGTCTGATCTGTTTGCTTGCATTTTGGAAAATGAGACTGTCTCAGACAACTGAACGAAGTCGATGATAGTGCCCATTTTCAAAAAAGTGAGCGTGGTAAACTCATGTGAATGAGGCTAACCCCAGATGTAATGGAACTGCTGGAATCACGTGTGCTTTTTTGCCTTATGGCGGCTCGTGAAACACTGACACGAGAGCAGCAAGCAGGATTGCGGCCTATTAGGGGTGGCGTTGACCAAATCTTCACACCCCGTCAGGTGCTACAACAACGCCATACATATAAACGACCCACAATTTTACCATATCTGGATTTCCAAGGCGCATTCGACTCGGTTGGCCGCTCTGTTCTCCTTGTCAGGCGTGCTCATCAAGAAATGGGCTGAAAGTTTGTAAACATAATGCGCTCCTTGTATTCTTACACTTTCGGAAGTGATAGTATACGGAGAGCTCCTCAAAAGCTTCCGTAGACAAAGTGATGTCCGTCAGGTTTGCTCACCCCCTTTATTGTTATTTGATTCCGTGATCGACAAAATGGTAAAACAAACACTGGAAAGTCTTTAAAACCCAGGTGTTCAAATAGCCGCGGACGAAAGCTTTTTGACCTTGAATATGCAGATGACATCGCTTCCGCCTTCGAAGAAGAGAAAGCTCAAATGTTTTTGGATGAACTGAACAAAGACATTCTGCATTTAGTATACACTTTGCAACCACAAAGTGTAAGATCATGCTCCTGGACGTGCAGTCACTGAAGACGCCACCTACAATCCAAAGAGAGGCACTCGAAATTGCGGAGCGTTTGACGTATCTTGGACGTTTCATGAGTTCCGAGTGTAATGTAACAGATCAAGTTAATGCACGAGCTGTACGGCTCGGGTCGCGTTTGCTAATTTGAGACATCTATGGCGTCAAACGGTATATATCTGATTTTCAGGGGAAGTGTGTATCAGGCTACAGTGCAGGCTGTTTTGGTGTATGGATGTAAGGCTTGACCCGTTCGAGCAGCGGAACTGAGACTCCTTCAGGTGTTCGACAATCGTTGTCTCAGAACCATAACTCGTATGGGCTGGTGTCAGCGAATCCGTACTGAGTGTGACCACGTAGGTCAAGGCTTCTTGGTGGCCGTTATACTTAACACGCGCGTCGACAGGCGGTCATCGGTTTGAAGGTTGCGTGTTAAAGTGATGACGCCTTGATATTGGGTTCGCAATGAACGACGTGTGTGAATGAATCACCCAAATGAGCCGCTCTAGGACGTCAACCTCTTTTTATGGAATAAGTTACGGTACAACCTTCGTGACTTGGCAACTCTGCTTGACGTCATCCAGCGCACTCCCAACGTTATTGCCAGGGAAGTTAAACAAATCACAATATCCCAGGGAGTGGCGTTCTAAAAGTAGATAGCTTAAAACAAGCTTGGGTGCATCTAAAAGGGGAAGTTTGGGCGAAGTTCAACCGATCTGTTTGCCGTTTTGGAATTACGTGGGCATATCGGGAGATTTTTGTGATACTTTCTAGATCTGCGTGTTACGGCGGCGATCAGCATTAGGTATCCTTGACAGTAGGTAGTTTGTTGGTGGGATGAATTTGCATCGTTTTGGTCTACAGAGAAGTAGAGTGGTTAGGCATAAAGATGGGTGCTTACTTGATGAAACCACTGCTTCGAGCACTTCTGGATGAAAAAAAGATAACCGGGGGTTGTATTGTGACGACTTTTGTCTACAACCCCTACGGAGAGGGTCACAGAGCTAAAGAATTCTCTAAGAGAGTGTGAGGTGTTTGTAAGGAGCAGACAGGAGCTGTCTGAACAATTACGCAACAGGCACTTACGCTGTGAGATATGGGTGCTGATTTACTCGGAGGTCGTCGACATTAGTTCTTGCTAACTCGTTTACGCCAATGGAGTCAGTGTAGACGGAAATTTGGTTTCCCCATTTCCTCTGCGGCTTCAAGCTTTTGGAAAAACCGTGCCGCCGGGTTCCATTTGGCCAAACAATCAATACCAATAGAAGTTCAAGCGTAAACTGCTCTGCCTGCTTTTCAAAAACGGTCTAGTTGGTATGGTGACGATGAGAGCTAGAAAGTTTATCGAGAATGAAGGGGCTTTGGTATGTAGGACCCTAGTGGCAATTTCGCGCTTTTGGCTCCAGAATAGGGGCCTAAGGGATATGACGAGAGCAAAGAATTAAAGGTGCGTTTACAATGTTTATCTCACCGGAGGGAAAACATATATAAGCTGTGCACTTTGGTGGGTGCCCAACAAAATGGGTGCTACCCTGATAGCACACGGCGATCGGTTCGACATAGCCCAAAACGGAATATGATATGGTCGACCGCGGGGAGCTCGCTGGACTTACTGGAGTCGGGAGTTGTGGAGTCTTTGGCAATATTAATCCCGATGTTGTCAACTGGGGCGTATTTGGAAGAACTCAGTAAAGACAAAAGCGGAGCTGTTAGGGTTTGTTAGCCGATGGTTGGGCCAAAAAGGTGGACGAATACGAAGGACGGTGGATGGGAGAAAATCTCAAAAGCTAAAAACGTATATATGTGTTTATACATTTTGCAGCTTGTAGGGAGCAAAAAATGAGGGATGATAATAATAATAATGATAACAAGAATGTTTATTTTCAGTTTGCGCGTGGCACAGCGTCAGGAACGATCATAATAGAAAAGTAGAAATAAAAGCATGACTGATAGGATTCGTGGGTACCCAGGATTGCGCGGGTATCGGATGCGAACTCCGTCATGCCTAAGCTAGCAAGATCCAAGTGCGGTGGATATCGAGGGCAGTGAAACACAGTTACAAAGGTTTTCCTATATTTTTGGGAACATTTCAAGGCAAAACAAAGCAGGACATCTAAAATTTAAAGATGGTGGGCAGCAGCAAAACAATGGGAAGGCAAAACTGAGGCGCCCCGCATGGCATGCGATGAGAAAACTGTAAATTGCGCAGAACGGTGAGCCAAGTGAAGGATTTGGTGAAGCAAAGGTGTTACGGTGCTCCGGCAGGTTGATTGGAACTGGGGTGAAAGAAAATGGCTGGGACCCTTTGTCTTCGGAGAGTTGGGGTTATGGTCAAGGTCACTAAAAGCGTAAGGGGTAGGATGAAGTGGAGGAATTCGCGATACACATAAGCGGTAGCTAACATCTTGAAATCACGGCGTAAAGTGAAATTGTATGGACTCGCTGGTGCCACTGCTGGGGCGCACTGCGGCGCAAAAGTTCCCTGAAAGAGTGCGGTAATGCTAACGCAAATGACGGATCACGAACTGTAAAGAAAATGGTTGACTTTGCGGGGAGCACAAACTGAAAGTACACCGGAAGGGTTGCATCCAGACGAAAGGTTCAGGAGATCGGGACGAATCCTTCACAGAGGCATCTAGGGCCAGGCAAAAGTTTGTTCGTGATTGCAGGTGAAGAAACGAGCGAGTAAGGAAGCACAGTGGGGAGTAGGAAGCAAATAGTTGCGGGAGTGCCGTCAGACCAGATATAGCAGCGCCATGTCCTCGCTGCACCGATATACTTCGGTTTCTGGACAGCTCTGTTGCGGACATCCTGGTTGGGTGATCTGACTAGGGTTTGTGCAATCATGCGGGTGGCGAATTTTTGGTTGGCAAAGGAGATAGGCACGGGTAGAACGAACCAAATGTAGGACCTCAGGTATTTTTGGTCCATTTGGAGATCTCTTTAGATGTAAAGCACAAAGCATGTAGAGTGGATTAACATTATACAGGGCCTTGAAGGCACGTACTACCAAAGATCAAATCTTGGGCGAAATGAAGAATGAGATGAGACAATTAGGGCCTGGTGAGCTTGGGGAGGTATCAGGTAGCATGGGGCCAACTCATAGAAAAATTAACCTTAATTCTATGACAGTTAGGGCAAATAGAACACGTGGCTACACGTGACAGGATGAGTAGATTTGTGCTTAGTAGCCTGGCGATTTAATACTAACCAAGCTTGCCAATTTACTGATATAGTATTACGAGAGGAATGGGAAGAGCCAGCATAAGTATGCAGAAACGTGTCGTGATGAGGGGCAGCGAAAACATAAGGAATGATTGGAATAGAATTTTGAATATGGTGCGCTAGATTGGCTGAAAGTTGCACAACGGATACCTTCTAATGAGATCCTGTAGCTGAGCTAAATCTACTACCGCTCCCTATCTAACTCACCGTGTGGTAGCTCGAACCACTAATCCAACGAATAGCCTCTCTGCTCGCTACCTCGTTGGCTAAATCCTCAGCTTCCCAAAATTAAGCAAATTATTTCACCCTATCATTAAGTCTAGCGATCGACTGACGCTCAGTGCAAAGAACGAGGGACCACCCGTACCACACACGCTGGCCACTTGCAACGCTATCGGAGTGTACCGCATATTCGCCAAGCAGAACCACAATTACAGCGGTCCGTTCTGTGCCTCATATTCCCCCGGCAACTCAGATAGTCCTTGGTTTCTAGGTGAGCAAAAATACAAAACTTTTGTTGGCCCATTTAGATTCCTGTCATTCATTTTTAGATTTTTTCCAATAATGTACAACATTTCGTCTGGCACCTCCCAATGCCCAACAGACTCCAACAATCCTATTTCATTCCCTTCTCTTCGGTGGTAGCTGCTCTCATTCTGCCTGGTCACTGCTGTGCGTCAATTTGGATGTTCCACCGGACAGGAATTACCTGTGACGTTACGTCGAATTTGTTACAAAAGTAAGGCTAAGCATAATAAAAAAAATGATTATTCCAAACTAGTGGATGGCATAACTTCAGGTAAGATCATAAGGCTACAGTCAGAATAAAAGCATGACTGGCGGGGTTCGTTGGTACAGAGGATTGCGTGGAAAAGGGACAGCGTCAAAAACAGTGGGCATTATCCGATGTAGACGTGGTCACTACTCACCCGGCACGGGCAGGAAAGCACAGTTACTACTGCTTCTTTGGAGAAAATAACGAGCGACATCAGATCGTTAGGATTTGAAGGTGGCGGGCAAAAACAAAACTAGGGAGGGCAAGACAATAGGCTTCCTGATTGACACATGACAAGAAAAGTGCAAACTGTGGAAAATGAGGAACCAGAACATCGGATCTGGTGAAGCAGCAGAGTTGGCGTCATCCAGCCGGTCAAATTGAACTATGCCTAAAACCACCGCTGAGGCCTCGTGGCCTTGGACTGTTGGACTTATGGCCAGGGTCACAAAAAGCGTAAGTGGGGATGATGAAGTGGGTTGATTGGCAATGGGGACAAATGGTAGCAGGAATCTCACAATCATGGTGTATGGTGAAACTGTAGAGACTCACTGGTGTCGCTGTCGTAGTGGAGTCGGATATAAAAGTTCCTTGGAAGAGTGAGCTGGTGACAACACACAAGACAAAATGCGAACCGTACAGAAAATGATTGACTTTGTGGGGGGCACAGACTGAAAGTCCGAAGTTCCTGTGTGGATTTGGACGCAAATAACTGTGAAACTATCCGTTTTAGTTGCGAATGTCAACTAGTAAGACAGTTGCAGAAATTCATGTACACAGTTCCGCTGCTCTTATCTGGAATGGAACCCTGAAAATCCAAGTATAGATTGACATCGACTTCCTCCTCCAAGGTAGGTGGATCGCATCCAACTGCATGCCCTCCTCCCAAAGGCATTACTTACCCTATACTCAGCCTGATTCAGTACATCCTGCCGTGGGTTCAGACCTATTTCACCGACTGTTTACCCATCTATCACCGGTATTGAATACTTCCTCTCGGAATCCGAACCCTGCTTCATATTACCCCACCTCCAGGTACCAAGCCCTCCTAGTACTGAACTCCAACGTGGGTGAGGTTACAAAGTTCCTACCTAGTACCGTTTGCTCGCCAATGAGCTTGTCAAGAATGGTGTTTATTGCCCGCTGTTTATTGCACAAAATCAATAATCTCCGAGCAATTAGCACTATTGCACGACCAAGTATAATCTGTGTGACCGGAACTTGACTCACAGATGAAACTCCTGGCATGGCCATCTCAATTCCTGGCTATGATATTCACAGCTCTGATAGGAAAAACTCAAGGGGCGGCGGCTGTGCCATCTATTTCCAATCAGAACTTCGTGCAACCCACTTTGATGATTCTTCCCTGGAGTGGATTCCAGAGACCATTTGGATATCTACAGAACAGACCAAATGACCTGTATCTATCTACCACCGGCCCCTTCCCCCGCCTGTATTGCTGACCTTTCACGTAGTATCTACACTGCACATACCCTTTCTCATTCGTCCAAATTTCTGCTGGGTGATTTTACCTACCACATATTTCCTGGTCTCCCACTACGGGCCTTGCCCGTTACGCCGCGCCGCATGCCCAACTTAGTGTACAGGGTCGGTCCCAAGTTGTACGCAGCCCTACTCGTGGATTACATACCCTAGACCTAATATGACCCAATGATTACCATTTAGATACACCTCCAGTTGGTCCACGCTTCCCAGGAAGTGGTCACAGCGTCGTTTCTTGCAATGCAGTCGGTTATGGCAAAATTGCTCCTCTGCGAGCTTCCTTGATTCATTTCCTCTCTGCATATTTTAGAGCCTATATCATCCACGCTGGCTTGCAGGCATGGGGACAAATTCTCCAACTCGACAAGTGCACAGCGCGTCCGTGACATAGTAATAATAATAATAATAATAATAATAATAATAATAATAATAATAATAATAATAATAACGATTATTCCGAACTAGTGGATGGCATACCTTCAGGTATGATCATAAGGCTACAGTCAGAATAAAAGCATGACTGGTGGGGTTTGTGGGTACTGGGAATTTCGTGGAAAAGGGACGGTGACGTGAACAGTGGACATTATCCGATGTAGGCTTGGTCACGCCTGAGGCGGCATGGGTAGGGAGACAAAATTACAAGGGCTCTTTCTTATGGAGAACATATCAGATGAGGCAAGATACGGTCGTTAAGATTTGAAAGTGGCGGGCAAGAACAATACAAGGGAGGGCATAACAAGAGGCTTCCTGCCTGGTACGTGATAAAAAACTTCGAACTTCAGATAATGTGGAACCAGAATAACGGGTCTGGAGAGGCCGGCCAATTCGAACTAAAGCCCAAAACCGTCACTGAGGCTTTGTGGCCCTGGGCTGTTGGGCGTATGACCGGGGTCACGAAAAGCGTAAGTGTGGATAGTGAAGTGGGAGAATTTACAGTGCGGATAAATGGCAGTGGGAAACTCAGCATCACAGTGTGCAGTGAAATTGGAGAGACTCACTAGTGCTGCTGCTGGAGCGGGGTCGGGTGTAAAAGTTCCTTGGGAGAAGGAGTTCATGCAAACGCACAAGACAGAACGCAAACTGCACGGAAAATGACTGACTTGGTGAGGAGTACATAATGAAAGTCATCAAGATGTTTAGACCCAACGGAAGGTTCGGCAGATTGGAATGAACGCCTCTCAGAGACGGGGCCAGATGAGGACTTTGGTTGTAGTTGCAGGTAAGGGAACGAGTGGGCGAGAGGGCGCAGTCAGAGTAGGAAGTGAACAGTTGCGGGTATGCTATCAAACTGGGTATGACAGTGCCGTGCCGTCACTGCACTGAGATACTTCAGTTTCTGGACAGCCCCGTGGCGGGCGTCGTGATTGAGGTAGCTGGGCTGGGATGTGTGATTCTGTGAGCAGCGGGACGCTTTGGGTTTGTCAGGGGGATCCGCAGGGAGAAAAAAACGATGTAATATCGCAGGTAGCATTTTTTTCCGGTCGGGGATCCCTTCAGGTGTAATGCACAGATCGGGTGGAGTGGATAACGGCCAAACAGGACGTCCGTAGCACGCATTACCGCGGGTCGAAGCTCGGGAAGAAGATGAAATGGGATGAGATCACTAAGGCCTGGAGAGTATTAGGAGTCGCCAGACAGGATATAATCCTTTACTGGAGGAAAAAACTGGATGTTTGCCACAGTTAGGGTGGTGACAACAAGTGGTTAATCGAGATGGGAAAAGGATGGATCTGCACTCAGTAGTCTAGTCATCAAAGTCAAGCTAGTATTGCCAATATATGCTATTATACTACCTGAGACATAGAACGGTTCGATGTACGTAGGCAGAGAGGCGGCGTGGTAAGGGGAACCAGACACGTAAGGACTGGCGGGGGTGGAACTTCTGAGATGGTGGACTAGATTTTCTGGAGCTTCACGGATTCACGGATTGACATGCAGGATTGAGGCTTTTACCCGAGTTCCCCGGGTCGGTTTTGTTCTTGTCGTTCAGCGAATGTCGTTCACGTGAAAGGCACAAGCGAAAAAAAGGTGTAGCGCTGCTCTTTAAGTTCTCAGCACGGGCAGTTTGTTTGCCAGCACGAGGACTCGTATAGAAAAGTGTCCAATAGTGCTTTGAACTGGGTTCTAGAAGAAGCGTGGACAACTGTCTGAGGAAGGTAATTCCACGCAGCTACTGCACGAAATGAGAAAAATTTTGCCTAAAAAAAGTGTTCGCTCTGAGCTTGAAAATATTCTTACCATGCCCCCGCCGTATGTTTGCTGGCTCAACGGTGAAAAACCTGTTGGCCAAACCTTGTTTAAACAGGGCATAAGTAA
>SJOL01001177.1:81052-104664 GCA_004794785.1 Opisthorchis felineus | reverse complement strand
ACTTAATGGAAGCTGAGCTCCATAGGAAAATGTGTCGTGACGAAGTTCGCTGAACAAAATAATCGCCTTTATTAAATCTGAGGGGTATAAAGCAAACAAACGCCAGTGACCGATTTTCCTGGGTGGAATTTGTGCCGGATATTTTGCGGATGTTATTCCATTCTTAATGAACGGCAAAATATGCTAAAGTGCTATTTCGTGTTTTATCTCCCGTGAACTGGTAACAAAATGCGAATCGGTGATGGACCGTGACCTTGAAATTTTGCTCACCTAAACAAAATGCTATGAGGGAAGTATCACCGAAAGGTGCAAATGGATTAGACTAGCTCTCCGTTAAAGTCACAACTTCAAAAACACTATAGTTTCGACGAAAATAAATTGGGTGTGCTTTTAGTGAGCGACTGCACAGCGCGTGGTGACGCAAGTGGTCAAAAAGCGCGCCGGGAATATTCGTCAGAATTGATTCGACGTGTCAGGAGTCAAAAGTGCATGAGGGATTGTGGGCGGCTATCGAATACATGAGGTAGATGCAGAAAACAGTGGGTTCAAGCAAGGGAAGGATTTTACCAGGGAGAAAGGAGGTACCGACACTGAGTTGCTTATCAAGTTGCACAGTAAGTCTGGAACCGCACCATCTTACCGCAATTTAGGACTGTAGCTGACAAGTGAATCAAAGCTAAAAACCCTTGTCTTTTTCACGAAGCTGTATTCTCAAACCAGAGACATGAGCCGAACTCCTGTAAAGCAATATAATCGAAATGAGACTAGAAAGTCGTATTCATTCATTGTTTGCGATTGTACGCATCTGGTGTGCGAAGATTTCTAAGAGAATTTTGAGACTCATTCGAAACAACCCTGCAATGCTAAAGACGGGTGGAAAACCTTGTAAAGAGAATTCCAAATATACATAGTATATACAGTACATAAACGAAGGTGAACACGAATCGGATGCTCTAACATTTGTCTGAGTTATCGAGGTCATTACGCTATGCTGAAAGCACAAAGCGAAGGTAATTTCGTTAATAGTAGATAAACCCCCCAGGACTTATTAGTTCGCTAAGACAAAATTGATGGTGCGTCACAGTACACAACTCTTTCGAAGTTACGTTTATTTCCGCAAAACGGATAACTCGACATTTGCCTTTTTAATAGTAAGAGGTATGGTGAAAGTTTCTCCGACTTTCCAGCAGACTTAAACATGATTTTATGTGCTAATCTTCGCAGGCGTTTTTAAGTCAAAGTTTCTTTTGACTGAAGTTATCTTAAACTCATTTTCTGCCATCAATCTTGTATGTTACACTGTTCCTCCATTGTAAGGTGGGCCCAAGTAACGGATGTCCATAGAACGCCAAGCTTTGTGATGCATCTGAATAGTTTTATGACTAGAACTGTTCTTGTAAGCAATGTCACGCTGTGTGCTAGTTAACAGAGTACGTTAGGCACGAAATAAAATTTAACAGACTGTAACGTAGTTGAAACTAGACTGTACATGCTAGCACGTGTTTATCGCACGATCTAATGTGTGCATCTGTCTCTTTCTCTCTATTTCAGGTATACCCAATGAACCACCACGAGCTCCAGATAGGAAACAGTAGTCAGCTCATACCTTCCTTTGAGTGACCTTGAGCTATTTTTGTACCTTGCTTGACTTGTATCAGTCGTTTTGGTTTCAGTCAACGCGCGTTATTGCCTCTATTCTGTCTTCTCTCCTGCGTCACCCAACATTTGCCAATGTGTGCTTTGTGTGCCATGTAGTTTCAATAATACCCATTTCCCTATCTGCTCATTTGAGAACCGGCGTGTGCCGCCGCTGCATCCTTGTGAATGTTGAGTACCGCTGACTTCCTGATTACCCACTTCAGAAGGTCCAAACTGTCCAAAAATACAAAAAGCCACAGTTAGTTCACTCGTAATGTCTAATAGAAACAGACGGATAAGACACCAGAGTAATCGATCAACACAAATGTCCGCATGTGATCTCTACAAGCTCTACCAATCAACCCCGTAGACCTGAAGGTCTGGAAAAGTTTGGCTCCTATTTGCGGACTATAATCTACCGATAAGGTCACAGGGGTGGGATGACTAAGGCAGCCATTAGCTGGACGTTTTACTAGTTTGTTCCTAGATTTTGCGCACGAGCGGAAGCGGAAAAGCTGGACCATACACGTACAGGAAATAGGTTTCCATCTTTGATCGCCCAGGACACGTCAGTTCACTGATGAAATACTCAGACTGTTACTTTGGTTGGGCACAAGATGACGTTTAGATCTCTTCCGGGAGGGTTTCTGAAGACATGTGCATCGAGAGGTGACTGCATCCTACCCTCACTAGAGTCATAGAACTCAAGCAAGAATTAGAGCAACTAACCAAACACGGTTGCTTCTGAAAGACTGTGTTTCAAGAAAGCGTTCCGTTCCGAGCAGGACAGCTGTAATTTTCTATTTCGGTAGCTTACATTTCCTAACCAAAGCCTTGTCCTGACGACCATTAAATATCTACGCAAAAGCCAAAAACGAACCCGAATTATAAAGAACATGTGCGTTTCCGCAGGAAGGAGTCTTTAGCTAGCTATTCCTTCCCTAGAGGGGTCACATACCAAGAGAGTCCAACTCTCTTGAGTTAGGTATCTTAATTCATTTATCATGAAAATGACAAAAACCTACATGGTTCTTTTTGCGTTGATGTGTGGTGCGCAATTTATCGATGACTTACTATCCCTTTCAAAAACTAATTCACATAATTGGGAATGATTTCATGTTGAGAGCCATGGTGAAATTTTTCACCTCATTTTCACATTGCACTGGATATCAAAATGGATTTTCCCTCAGCCCGATTTGTTCCTCAGCACTTATGTCAACACCTTCTGCTCAATGCCTTCAGTACTGGTGGACTCAGAGTATGAGTGTTCAGTCGTTCAACTCAGAAGTTGGTCGTCGTTTCATTTCTTCTATTCTTGGGATATTCCATGAGCGGTAAGTGAAACCTCGGTTGTGAAACCAACCTTAAAGCTACGGCGAAAGATGGCATCTTCATTGTAGCCACTAGATAAATATTTAAATTTTGGTGATTGATGTCATTAGCAGTTACTCATTGAAAATATGGCATCAACTTTACTGGAGAATTCTGAAACAAAAGGTAGTGTCGCACACAAAAACCTCTGCTGAAAACGGCCGATATTTAGGGCTAGTTATGCATTGAGTAGGGCAGAAGGTAAACTCAGCCGAAAACTGTGTGCCATTTCGACAAGTTTGTACACTTTTGTGCAAGTTCTTACTCCACTGATGCACTGAGGTAGGCATCAGGCATGCTTTTCATTTCAAACAATAGAACTACCTACTTCGTCGTATGGCCTCTTCCTAGAGATTATTCCTATAGATAGCTCTGAACGTTCCTGCAGTTAAGAAAAGCGACAACGATACTGCTGTGCTATTACATACTCATGAGGGACTGCTAGGTGATTTTGCTCAGAAAACATTATGCAGTCCGTTAAGTCGTTAAAATACGACCTGTCAATCTTAATATCTGGGCCTTACAATAAACCTGTTCACTGGTAAACCACAGAATAATAAATATTCTATATTTGATGGCACTTAAGTGTAAATTAGGTTGTCGTTAAAAAAGCCCCTCCACCCAAATTAAGGACAACTCGCTGGAGCTGACAAAGGATCTCAAGCACAGTTCCACGGGGCTGGAAACTCTCTTTGAATGGGCAACGTGTTGCTGAGTGATGGATTTCTGAATACAAATTCATCTTCAGCCTAATTCAACACTTGATATCGTAGATGAATGAGTTAGAGTAGCAAATACGTTTAAGCGATGTTTTATTTTGATAATACGTGGATGTCATGGTTAACTAATAGAAGGATACAGGTCCGGAATAATTTAAAAGAGCTCAGTAGCATGAAAAATCGGTTGATCAGAGGTCCCCATGGGATCAGCTGGTATTAAGGTGATAAGCAAACCTGGATCAGTGTCAGATGATGTTTCCAGTGTGGTGTTACGCCTCTGAGAGTAAATGAACTACTAACGAAATAAACTCATTTGCAAACAAATTTGGTTTTGCGACAGACTCACCTGGAACCCAGCTGAATTTCTCGTTTGTGATGTTTCCAAAAACCAAATTTGTTTGCAAATGAGTGTACTTCGCTAATTCCGTGCAATTTGGTTTCAAGTAGAACATAAGGTTGACGGAAACTTGGGGAGTGCACCTACCTGATGAGCCCCAAGAAGGGCAAAACCGGTCGTGGGCTGTCGAAGAATTTTCAGCAACCTTATGAGTAGTGCATTACGAATATAAATGAACTATGTTTTGTTGGTTCCCTTCCCCAGTCCAGTACCATGTGATGCTTACGCAGGATATCTTGAGTCTACTGTTAATGTGGAACAAGCAGTTACCTTCTTCCGTCTCGAATTTAACAGGTCCCGATAGCCAGGGATTTACGCCATTGATGAGCCCCAGTAACAGCAAAACTCGTGCGCACCTTGATGTGGTCCGTTAAGAATTATCATGCCATTCAAGCAGAACGACTGCTCAAACGTGCGCAACTATTAGGATATTAAAATATAGTCGAATGAATTTTTATATACGCTAGATAGTACTCCCAATCGCTCCTGTCTTGACTTGGGCAATCTGGCAGTTTCTAAGCCCTCGAGTCCTCTTTGAGTAACACGGCGGCTATGCACCAAAAGGGTGCCAGAACCATTTGGATGAGAATAGGTCTATATATTTCAAGTATATCATGGGGAAACGTTCTATTCTACCTACGGCCAAAGATGAAAAAAACTGTTCAGCTGTAGCACCCTTTCGGTGCCTAACTGCCATGCCACCAGAAGGAAGCACGAGGGCTGAGATACTGCCAGATAGCCCAAGCGTAGACGGGGGAAATCGAGAGGCAGAGGTCGGGTTCGATCTATGGCCCTTCCGGTCAGTAAATTTGCGCTCTAACCACTGAGCTATCTCGGCCAAAGATGGCCTCAAAACCGTTGCAAAGTCAAGAAACAACATGTTCGAGGTATGTTAGCAGGTTGAGAGACAATATCAGTGCCAACTTCGAGATCAATAATATACACAAAGTGAACCCTGTTAACTTTGCTGGGAAACAAAACGAACTAAGTTATGGAAAGATGACACTTTCAGTACGTAACTTCTGGCCGCCAAGATTTCCTAACCTCCGCACCTGAATGAGGGAAGGATTTGAAGAAAATAATCGACATTTGCATTGATTAGTTTACTTTTCAGACTGCACAAGTCGAACGCGGAATAATAAATGAATCGTCCACTTGTAACACCATTTTGGTGCCTAGTTGGCACGCCACACGAAGGCTGAGATACTGTCAGGTTGCTCAAGCCAAGACGGCAGCAGTTGGCATGTAGAGGTTGTGTTCGAGCCAGCACGGAATAGGGGACGTGCTCAGAAGGGTTAGAAACGTTTACGCACAAATTTGACTATTGTGGGATGTAATTAGAGTGTTTTTTTGCCAGATCAATCCGGGAGAATATCAGGGCGCCTCTTCCATCGAACAAAGCAAGACGAACAACAGACGCTGGGTGCATGTTAAACTTTTCGGTGCCCAACTATAGATTACTATTAGTGTTTGAGTGAACGCTTATTGTTTTATGAAAGCTTAGAACTGTGAACCTTATAAAATAATTAGTGTACCGATTTACTTGGCAGCTAAAAGTCAACTACGGTGATTCTGGAGGGAACATATTAATCATTAGGTTGTTGAAAGTTCTTTGACATCCGATGGTCGGGGAATTCAGTTGAGTTTCCTGTTAAAACCAAATTCGTTTGCAAATGAGTGTATTCCGCCATAATATAACTCAGTTATTGTGTGCTCTAATCTCTGTAGTCATGAGCTATTCGGTAGAGGCCTTTGTCTAAAAATTGTTTACAATATATGATACTGTACTATTTAGTATTTATTGTTGCCTATATTTGTATGATATATAAATGCTAGTTGATCACATTGTCGATTATCCGCCCGTGACTGAGCGGTTTAGTTTTCAACTATCAGCCGAAAGTTGTTAGTGATCTGGTTGGTGTTTAGGTGATTATCAGAAGGTAACAATCACTAACAAAAGTCTGTTTTACCAGAGTGATAACGAATACCATAATAAGGTGCACTTGATAAAAATTAGCTGCAATGCAAGGCGTGGAATAAGCCAAAAAAGTGACTTATCGTTTGAGGACAACTGTTGAGAGTTCCCGAGTGAAGCTCTGGACGTGGGACATGTCTTCTCTGCAGTATATCTGCTACACGTGTTCCGTAGTTAACCGTGGAGACTTGTGGAACACAGTTGATTTGGAGTGGGGGGGGGGAGCGCGAGGGAGACAGTGGACGTGTATGCGCTAATCAGCTTGGGCGACCGCTACAAAGGCTACTAGTTCGAATCCCCCCAATTAGGATGACACAACTATGCAGTTCTTCTGGGCTTTAGGCTCAGATTAACATCAGTGTCCATGTAAAAATAATAGATAGGTGTCTGTCAAGAACCAGTGGAGGTTCATAACGAACATTTTATTTGAAGTTTTGTCTAACTGGCGCAAAAATATCCACATTTTGTAAGTAGTGTGTGTAAGGCGTGAGAAAAATCACAGGTGTCCCTATCTTACCTCTGTAAGCGGACAGTCAACACAAGGCATTTAAGTGAATTTTCCCTCTCCTATCGCTCACGTTTGAACAATCCTACAAACATTTTGGTTGGTCCGCACCCAGCGGGTGAATCCCTGAACTCACTTTTCGCTCTCACTAAAGATATTCAGCAGCGCATATCTCTGGCCGTGCTGGGATTCAAACCTCGAACATGTGAGGCTGGCATTTTACTAGGACTCACCTGTCATATCAAGTTAAAACAGGCAAAACTGTTCAAACGTGACTGACATAATTGTTTTACCCAGTGGCTTGAAAGACGACCATGTACCGGTCCTAGGTGTCTCGATCGACTGATGAACAGACACACTTGGGGCCTCCACGGATGCTTGGATCCTTCTGGACAGATTCCCCATTGGCCTCACATGCACAGCATTGTTTTTACTCCCTCCATCCACTTACAAAATATTTGAGGAGCGAAAGTTCTAGGAAGACTGTATACGTATTGATTATGCGGTCAGACAGTCTTATTTTAAGGCATATTATCTTCACAGAATCGCCAATAACACTAAGCTGTTTGTTTGCATTTCAACCTGTTGACAGCTGTGCAGGCTGTATGATTGGTTGTTTCATGCACCGCTGTTTCATTTTTCCGATTATTATCTGACCAACTCGGATTGGATGCGACTCGGACATGTTTTGACAAAACGTCCAATCACAACAAGGGCACGTTGTGGCAAATACGATTTATGTGGGTTGTTATCTGACGTGGTGGTCTTGTCCCTTGGGACCACACCATGACCAAAGATGAAGCCGCTTCGCAACTTACTTACAGCATCTTCAGTCAGGTGTATCACCGAATCAGACAAGTACGAGACAGATTTTACAGCTGGCGTTATTTTTGTTGGGTCGTGCTCTTCGTGTCTGCTATAAATGTGATTTTCATTGGTGGAAAGCGTCGAGCTTTTGGAATCTTTGTCGCCGCTCTGCATAGTTCCTACAACGAGACAAGTATGTCAGAACTGAACTGGATTGGGGACAGCTACGCATCTTTGGGATTTTTTCTTATGCCGTTCGCCACAACAGCTATTGTTCGACTGAATCGTCCCTATCGGTTCACCATGTTCCTTGCTGGAGTGACCATATTCACCAGCTGTATGACTTCAGCTTCTGTGCCCGATCCAGGCTATTTGTTTCTCACACACACCATCCTTCATGGTATTGGTTCAACCTTGGTTCTGTGTGGATGTAGCCTGGTCACTGGAGACTACTTTGATAAAACTCATCGATTCCATGTTCTGGCCACAGCATTTGTTTCTGGTGGACCGTATGGCGTATTGTTATTCGGACCGCTGTTCTCCTATTGGATACATGATTATAGCTGGCAAGAGGCCTTCATCTTCAGCGGAATTCTATTTTTGTTTGTCACATGGTTGGGTGCGGTGACTTTTCTTCCGCGTGATATGCATGAGTATAGTCGAGCTGAGCTCACATTATCCGAACCTCTGGCAGAAAGAGACGTGGGGAAAAAAGACAGTTTGAAACAATCAAAGAAACAGAGTGTAGTGGCAAATGTCGACCTACGTGATCAACCCAAAGCAAGCGATGGCCGTGGATGGGCATTCTGTTCGGTGGATCATTTACGTAACAATCCGCAAGTATTCTTGTGGGCTTTTGAACGTCTTCTCCACAACGTTGTCGTCTACGGTCTACTCATGAATCTGACCGCATATGTGACACAGTCGTTGAACAACGAACTCACTCGTGGTGCGAAGGTCAACCTCTACTTTGGTATTGGTGAATCGATTATTTTCACTATCGGTGCCTTGATTGGAGATCGAATCCGGGGCAAGTTGCCCTTAGTCTATCTGATTGGAGCTGCTTTCTCAGCCTTGTTCCTAATCATTGTGCAACGGAGCTATACGGATATCAATGTGGTCTATGTGTTGTCTGGTCTAACAGGAGGAGCTGTGGGTGTAGGAAACACGTTCCTATATGCCACAGCTGAGGAAGTTATGCTCGTGCATGGATCAATTGCCTTTCCCATGACCAAAATGGTTGCCGGGGTCGGAATGATCATAGCCCCGGCATTTTCCGGTTCTGTGATTGATGGATACGGGTACAGGGGCTTTTTCATAAGTATGGCCATTCTCGTTTCTCTACGTGTGGTCCTCCTAGCTTTGGTATGCATCATCCTTCATCATAAACACAAGATGATGTTGAACGAGGTCGTGGAAAAAGGTCTTCTGGGTGAACAAAATAACCTGGTTCACTGTTGTCAGTACACAACGCAAGATTGTGAGATTAAACAAATCGAACGGGAAAGACAACAACGACACGAGCAGCAGCAACAACACGAGGATCAAGAACTTCGAGAAGTGATTCCACGGAATGGGCCGAAAAGTGATCAGTGGAACTCTGATCCAGACCAAAAAGTCCCATAAATAGCTGAAGATACTCCTATGGTTGGATGTTAAGGCTTCAACATATTCCCTTGTAACGGAGCACCATTCGAAAGGATTTTATTTATCATAAACGGACGAGGCCACCTTGCACTCGGTTATGCGTCAAACACCACTGTCAATGGGATTGTTTTGCCTTGGACAAAGTAACACTGTCCGGGAAGACACATTACTCGTATGTCACCTACGTTTTACCATTCTAGAATTCGATTTTACTCTAACTGGAAGGAATCGAATCACATTACCATTTTGTTTATTATTCTGGGTGTGGAATGCGTTGGATATTTATCTACACTCTTCAAACCTATGGCGTATTTTCGTGTTTTAGGATCGTCATAAATCTCAGCTGTTGTCAGATGTGCTATATTTTGAACATTTTAGTTTTTCTCTAATTTTTTAGATGACAAGTGAATGGACAGTGGAACTTTCCCTCATCAGAACATAATTCGGGGACGGTATAGCATACATTTTGTTTGTCGATAGCTAAGTTAGTTCGTGCGGACAGATTAGTACCTAATGACTAATACCTGAAGGTGATTTGAGTACCAACCGAATAATGTTCCCGAGACACCAATGTGTCTAGACATCGTCCGGTATTTTCATTTGGACTGGAGAGTATGATCATTCAAGATGTAATTGCGGAATCTTTTGCCTATCGGTGTTATCCTCATCTGTGCATGCAATGATGTTTCACTGCCGTAAAACCACGGGGTTAATTTACTCCTCTTCAAAGCCCTGTAACAGTAAGAAATTGGTGGACGGGAAGGAGACCGATCAATGGTTTAGTACAAATATCCTCTGGCACCCATACAGCCATATGCTCAGTCAAACAAAATGAAAAAAAACATTGTGTGACACTGACATCGATTAGCCGCGAAGACCCCATTCTGGAAGCCGGTCGGCACCGATAACAGCCGAAATTTTTGCACTCTCTCTGCTGCTGTTGTTATGACCCATGACATCAGTTGTTGTTGCCGCATGTCCGTCCCAGCTGTCGGTGAGATCACGCGCTTAGTTGAAATGGGTCTGCGCAGGAGAGAAGACTCCTGGAACTCCAATCTTTGCTATTGTTGACTGCAGTCTCATCTGTTTATCAGTTTTGTGAATTTATGGGTAGATATCATCGGTGTCAGATGAGCAGTATGTCCTGTCTGAGTGAGGGCTAATCATGGTACTGATCAGCCGCTCATGGCTAAGTGGTTAACTGTTCAATCATTGGCGCGTATATGAGTTTCGTCAAATGCTCAAAGCTGATGAAACAAGATGAAACAGGTATACAATGCTTCTTGGCCCTTCAGCATAGAATGGCTTGACTGGAAGGATGAAATCTCTGTCGAACCTCACCAAATCTCGTTATATCACCATCAAATCCTCAATCTCTTCCATTATCGACTTTGAAGAAACACATGCAACACACACCTTGGTACAGCAGACTCGTTTGAGCTAGAAAGTCGCTGGGAAGTGCTCGGAACATTGATGTCACTTAGGGATTGGTTGATCACTTTTTCTGGTCCTGTGGAGTCGGTCAATAAACTTGTCTAGCATTCTTTAGCACCATTCACTATGAGATGAAAACTCAGAGATCCAAACTTTCGAAAACTTCCAAAGCTAGCTTGCGAACAGTTTGTTCTCCAAACCTACTAGCGGCTTTGTATATCGCTGTGAATAAGAGAATTACTGACAGAATAAATCGACACACCCATATCTTTAGTTATGTTCGTAACGTCCACGTTTCAGTGTGTTTAACCATACAATCGATCGTTTTGTGGGATTTATAAAATTTCAGAAGTACCCCTTAAATAAGGCAGGATTTGATTGAGTTATCTCACAGTTCATTGTCACTGTATCCTCCAAGAACATGAGTCCTTGTAATGTCCACTATAAAGTACTACTCAGTGACTGCCGTCCAAAGTTGAACATTTTAGCCCCCTTATTTATGCAATCATCGTGCGTAATTTCCATGCGTGCGCGATTCTACTGAACCTTTACAACTGAAAAGCACTCGGGTCCCTCAAGCCGTTTTCGTTAAACGCTAATTAGACGCTAAATCCATCCGGCATACACCAGATTAAATCTTCATCTCGTCAGTTTAGTCCCACACCATAGACGGACTGATTTTAAATTAGGATTCGGCTTGTCAGTTGACTTTGCTTTCCACACCTTCTTAAGCCCGTTTTCTGATTTTGGTGAGTTGTTTTCCATATTCTTCGGTTATATTTGATAAAAATAGACGGAGCCGGAGAGGCAGATTTAATGCAAATGAAACCTTGCACATTCCTTGCCTTCGAAGGAAGTTTTAGATGGGAATTTTGCCAGTGTATCGATAAGTTCGACTGTTCCAGACGTGATTCAGTTTGGACAGTTACATTGCGTTTCGAAGAAGATGTGATCGAGCATATGGTGGAATGATCACACTGGAACGTGCTAACGTTTGCAATTACATGCTACAAATGGGACTATTACTGTAGAGGCAGTTTTAATCGATCTCCATTAAATCCCAGTACTACAGTCAAGTGAGAGTGATAGTTCATTATGTTTGTAGTGTGAGGAGACTCGGAAATACTAATCGAATATTTCTTGCTGTACTTGGAGCCAGACCATACTGAAAAGGACAGAAGCACTGTACAACTGTTTCAACCTTTTTGGGAATCATCAGCAACTCCAGGGAGTCTCGAATCCAAGACATCCTGGTTAGTAATTTGAACACTTTAAACTTAGCCGCTCAAGGCCGAATGGTTAAATGTTCAAACTACCAGCCAGGAGGTCTCGGGTTAGAGACTCTCTGGAGCTTCGTGGGATGATTTCCAGTAAGAATGAAAAAGCTGTACAATGCTCCTCGGCTTTTCAGCATGGATTGGCTTCACTTAAGGGACGATTTTCATCGGCAGTTCAATATGGTATATCTTCCTTATATCGTCGCTCGTTATAGCGTCACCCTCGGGTTTGCGCACTCGGTCTTTTCATTATTTCCATTGCTAAGTCAGTATTCTGTCAATTCGGTCATCCGTCACCCAAACTGGTTCCACAACGTCACACTGGTTTGCATTCCTGTAACGACAAATCTACCTTAGCTGCTGTAATTTCGTTATCGATCAATTTTTTGACACTACAAAACCACACACATTGATGCATCGGATTTCTATATGTCTGATTTAGTCGTCAGACCTCAATTTGTACTCTAAAATCTCATGTTTCGAAACACCACAGTAGAATTCAGTGCAGAGTTGACCTCTCAGTTAGTCGCCTGGCTTTCAGTTGTTTCCGCGGGCAAATTTTGCATCATCTAGCTGCCCATCTGGACGTGGACAAAATGTTTTGAACAGAAACATGCTAATGTACAACCAACTAGAACGGCTACCAAATGACTGGCGGGCGCAGAATGGAGAGTACTGGGTTTTTGACCGAAAGCCCAACAGCTCTTATATTTGGAGGACACGTACACTTTTCTTGCACACAGGTGACCGAGTTCCTAATGAAATTACCGGTGACTGCGCAGCAGAAAACATCAAATAAAACTATTTGAGGTTTCGATAATCGAGGATGGCCTTTATCAAGACGCAGATGACTGAAACACTACCAATGTGGCTAACCAGAGACTGGTCAACGTATTATGATCTGATTGGTCTAAATATCACGTGGCCCGGCGCTGGCGCCTGTGCGCATGTGACTTTGGGGCTGAGCTGTAGTGTCACGTGCGGTCTCTTGCGCTTGAAGTGTAGCCACTAGTATTTTCACTATGAACCAATAACCCACATCACTAGACTCTTGGAACTTACGTCAGGGATAACCTACGAAGGAAAAATTTTCATTTGTGTTCCTGAACTAGCCACAATCAGAGAGGCCTGGGGCAGATTAGTTCATCGCCTCCACAACAATAATTACTGGCAATGAATCCTATTTGTTTGAACCGTCCCCATTCTCCAAATCTTGATATATTTAGAATAAAGTCGATCCACTTTTACCTTCAGTGGTTCTGTACCGCAGTTTTGAATTAACCGAGATCGATTGCATGCACTGAATACACTGGTCATGATAGTGATCTTCGGTCAGGCTGGTCGACAGAATAATTCTATCTTAACCAACTCCGTCACTGATTTTAGGTTTTAATCACAAACCTCTGTTAACGACAGCTCGACTGGAATCAGCCTTCGTTAATCACAAAACATAACCTACCTAAGCTCCAGTAGTAATTTTATCTGTTACCAAAGTGACGGCTCGGAAGCATCAATTCCATTTGGATAGCTGGATACTGATGGGGGTCGGGTTTGTACGTCAGTCTGTCCGTTGAATCATTTTATAAGTAGTTTTCAGAAGTTTGAACGGAGATTCTGTGGCTGTTGCAGATCTACCTTTCAGACTGGTCAACCATCGTAGTCGCTAAACATCAGCACAATCATGCAAGATCTTTTGCAGCACACAGTTGCTTGCACAAAAACACTGCGATGCTGTTTCGCCTGTCTGTCACTCTATCCGAGCTCAGTGCATCACAAATAAAGCAGTTCAACTACATCATAACGAGGATGCTCCACGATGAAATTGGGCTTGTCGACGACTGTTACGAATCAGTCGTTTGATTTCACGATCAGACGATACCCACCAGAAAATCCACCCAGACTCTCGTTCAGATAAAGGCGTACAATGTCAGTGTACATGAGATGGGTATCCTTTTTGATACAGACATTCATTTTCATTGATCACTGATAAGTTGATCATGTGGTTCCATTTGTGAATATGTCTGGTGAGACACAGATTGACCTTGGCCAGCTGGGCGCGCCAGTGACGTAAACAAAAACAGCGAGGAGTCCGTGTGACCACCAGGATACTAATACACAGGGTACAGTGGCTGTTGCAATGTTGCTGGGACAAGTTGAAAAAAGCCACGGTTATCGGCGCTTCCGGACTAGCGAGTTCGTGAAAAACTTGAGTCATTGAAACTGTGATGATAAGCACTGCTTTCACGTCAGTAGTTCGGATTCAGCTACTTGGCCGGAAGCAATGTGATGCCGTTAAAGTGGTCTGTCTCATGCATCTTGCATGGGATAATGTGGCGTGACATACAGTGGTATCTCGATAGACCGTCGAAGTAACTAGCTGATAGCAGTTTCATTTTTTATTCGCTTTGTAGAATCATTGAGATTATCGTCAGTGCAAATACCATTTTGCTTAGTCATGAAAGTGCATCGGGATATGCCCAGCAAATTGGCATTGTTGCCTATGTGGGCTCTACCTCGCAGGGCGACTATCGCAGGATTCGCAGTTCACCCCTGCGAAACATGACAATCTGGAATGCATCTTTGCCACTGAGCGAAACAGTGGAGGTAGTCCAAAGTGCGACGGTGGACTGGTGGTAACACGTTTACCTCGAATGCCAGATGTTCGGAGTTCCAACGACGGCACGGCCAGGGATGTTTACTGCTGATGAGCTCTGATACGACTGAAGCCCGAGTCCAGTGTATCTTCACTAGGTTATAGAATCACCAGAATAATTGCGCTAGGGCCGGAGGGAGATGTTCAAATAAGAGTGGGGCGAAAGTAAACTCTACAACTACCGCAACCACCTACAACTCAAAAGAAGGTAGGAAAGCATATTACAATCTACACTGAAAAGTCGAGAAGCAGTGTACAGCTGTTTCATCCTTATTGGGAATAATCAGCAGTGTGCATCTCGCGAAACTCCGGAGAGTCTCGAACCCGCGACATCCTGGCCAGTAGTTTGAACACAACCGTTCGGCCACGAGCGGCCGATCAGCAGTGTGTGTGTGTGTGTGAAATTCCCAAATCTCCTCACACTACCAACAAGCATATTACAGTTGTACTCATTTGGCCGCTGTCTGTCATGTTCAACTTTGGCGCGTATTAGTGAATCAGCAAAATAGCTGGATTGTGTCAGGAAGATTATACTAACCTAACTTTTACCTTTTTCTCAAAAAAAAACGAGGGGGAAGGTGTTGAAACTACACAAACCTAAATAAGTTTTCCCATAAAATTGCAAAGAAGATGATTTATTTCTCATGAGGAGATACTTCAGTCGAGGGAGCAGTTCGGTACCCTCCCGAGGTGTGTTTTTGCAAGAGAGAGTACGTGCAACAACGGTTCTAGAAAGATGTAAAATACATTGAACTGAACTGAACTATTAACTCTGTAATCTCGTAGAAGAAAATGAATGACTGTTAAAGAAAGAGCGACATTTGAGCGTACAAAAGAGGACGTGCAATCCAAGATCTTCTACAATCATCAGGTCTATCGACGACGGATATGAACCTACCGCAATTGCTGTCAAACTCACAAAATATTCACAACTGGGTAAAAATACGCCTCCTGTTCCAGGGTTAGCGGATCAACCCGAAGCAGGTCACGTCATAATGAAAATGCAGTCTGCCATTCGTTTGGATATCCAATTTGACACATGTTGGACAGAAACAGCCAGTGCCTCCGGCAATTTCTACATTACCAGGGTACGCTACTACTCTCCACACGCATTGGTCAGTAGCATAGAAAAGTACTTTCGAAAATTAAGCAGAGTTAAAATATGAACCAGTAAGAACAGCCGGCACACGACAGCCCATTACTTCCAAATATCCCTTAGTTACAACTTTGTCGTGATGTTAGGATGCATCTGTACCGTACAATTTTTTTCTGTTCATGGATCTTATTTGAACCTAGGTAGGAATGTATTGAAATATTTCTAACTCGGGTGTGTTAATTCGTTGTGGATCAGGTGGCCTCTGGTTTGTTCGCCGAGCTTGGCAATCGGCTTGCAGACGCTTCGTGACCAATCGTGGGAACGCCATCAGTGTGCACTGACGAAACGTCTGCGAGCTGATCAACAGCCAGCTGACGAATCTAGCGAGAATGACTAAAAATGACTTCTTCGGTTTAGAAGACAGGTTTTGGGACAAGAATGAAATCATGGCCTGCTGGTCCATCAGTATGTCTCAGTTTTGGTTGATAAAGGTTCAAATGACTAGCTTTGTCAGGTCTGCCGCTGGAATCATTCTCATGCATGGGATTTTTTTTAAACGCATGAAAAACACACTCGTTCTTAAGGGGAGAGTCTAGTAGCATCTACCTGCGGTCCCCTATTGAGGAGAGTACTGTATTTGCAGAAGAAAATCAGTATCGTATGGTGGAACTTTTTGAAACCTAAATGGGGTAAGCTAACCCTGGACCACCTGAAATTAGTGGTAAGTCTGTTATGAAATTTCACATTGAATTCATACTACTCACATATATTACTGAAAACCGTTTAATTCGATTTTAGCCTATCCTTAATTAGTCCCAATTTTGCGGATTCCTGTAGGTTTCTACTAATGAAGGGTTGGAGTGTATATAGTTATTTTATCTACCGGTTACAACTACTCATTTTAACGACGCTTGCTGGCGTCGTCTGCTGTTGGCGCAGATGGGCTTGCGTAACAGATGTTGCTGGAGCGAAACCATTTGCGCAGACGTCAAAACATGGTCGTGTCCCAACGATCTTAATAAAAAATAATTGTGATTTTTCGATACAGATGTTTCGATGTTCTTCGTCAGCCGACTGGTCGCGTCAATGGGATTATTTGTTATTAGGCAGGTGGTACACATTTTCTCGTCTGACCGCGTCCGGTGGTCTGAAGCTGGCCAGTCTAACAAGGCAAGCTTGTAGATGGCCGAGGTGACAATCGTCATTTGTCACCAAGCACAACTGCCTAAACTATGAACCCATCCAAATGCTTCTGTAGAATGGTCTTTTGCCCGTTTGAGCTCTACCCACGGTACTGTAGGAAGGCTGCAGGAAGCCGTCTGTCTCTGCGAAGCTAAGGCTCTTCGGACATTCATCAAAAGCTGATAACAGCGGAGCCAAAAACGGTCAGGTCACAGACCTTCATCGAAGAATTTCCAGCAACCTTATGAGTAGTACATTACGAATATACATGTATCGCGATATCTCGAATATCGTAGCAACTGAAACATTAGGCGGCCTGGTGCAACACATTCAGTTGCTTGGAAACATCACAAACGAGATATTCAGCTGGGTTCCAGGTGAGTCTCTCGAAAAGCCAAATTTGTTTGCAACTGCGTGTATTTCGTGAATCTCTCCTCTTAAATGTGGTAAACATGCCCGACCACGGTGTGTTCCAGGTCACCTTAGATACTGACTGCGCTGATTACGGGCTTTTTTAAACTTCCTCAGAGTAGTAGTAGTCCTAACTCGGGAACATAATCTTCAAAAGAGAACCGACTTCAGATTTGTTCGACGTGGTCTGTGAGTCCTGACATCTTGAGAGCAATAGAAACATCGTAGAAGACCATTTCATTCGTATAGCGTTTGTATCAGGCAGAAATTTGTGATTAATAGAAAACGAACAAAAAGATGTTGTATGTAGTTAGGGGTTAAATTTTGTGAAATCTGCTCTCCGTTATCCGTCACGCTACGCCCAAAAGATAGACTCGATGAGTTATCGTTCGGTCCGCTTTCAGCGTAAGTCGTGCAACAGCCTCCACTGTGGTTCCAACCTGAATTGTCATAGAACGAAAAAGAGACGGAGTGAGTTAGCCGTTTAGTTTCATATCTAAAGCGTCTACCAGCTGGTAAAAAGAAGCGATTTTCATGGCACTAAACGTCGGGGACTGTAAGGCTTAACGTGTACGAGCAGTAGACTACATATTCGTTGAGCCTTCTATCTTATTCCTGATGGCCAGTGCGGATGCCAAGAGACGGCTTGTTGGCCCACTTAAACGCAACCGTTCAACGAGGAATTGTCTGTTTTGAGGAGAAAATTTACCCCGTATGGTTTCTTCCATGTTGGCCTTACCTCACGTAGACAAAATTGGTCTTTAAACATCTAGTTAGAACCCACGAGGGTATAAATGATCATCATTATCGTCATCATCATCACCGGCACTGTCATCACATAGCGTCCTTCGTGAGTGCAGCATACAACGACAGACAGACAAGCTCTGGTTAGACAGTGTGGTTGGGAAATGACCGTATGATCGCAGCATCGTCCTGTTTGGTGCTTGGTCGTGTTGAGTTCCTAACCACGTTTATGTAGAAACCTGTGGACCCAATCAGAAAGATGATAAGATCCTATATTACCCGTACTGAGGGTTGTTAGCTCCATATTAGGTTGTCAATTAACGCCCTCTTTTCCGCAGGTCTTTTGCCAACAGGATTTTAGAGTTAAAAGAGTGATTTCTTTGAAAGACGGTGGATGTGCAGGCGAGGAACACGTTTCAACCGCCCTAACCTGGTAAAATTTAATTTGCTGATCTGATGATTCTGTTTCATTGACAAGTATTCGGTAAAGCACCGCTTCGCTGCAAACACACTGCAGCCAGCTGAGACCCACTGTGTTGCTACCACCAAGAAATCTTTCGAAATACTTTACTCACAACCCAGAACGACTGACGTCATAGTCGCTACTCCTGCGAGATGAGCAGAATCTTATCCCGCACTGATTACTACACAAATGTAATCTATTTGTTAGAAGGCGGCATAAAATTTTAGGGTTAGAGAGGGGTGACGAAGCTAAAAAATAGTACAAAATGTCACATATCTGAGTTTTTATATGAAGTACTAAGTACTTATGACCCTTTTTAATACTTCAATCACAATGCATCTCCCTCATGAAAATACCTCCCTTCGTTGAACTCATTCTAGTCTGGTTGACTGCGCGCAAAGTTCCGGTTGACAATAACCGAATAAAAAGGGGTGATTATACTAGAAACATGCTTATGACTGTTTCAGATTTTGTGGATGGGTTCGGGGAAACATCTCTTTCCTGAGGCGAAGTCTTTTCATCTCCCACTAGAATCAGTAATCTACCTGCTCTGCTGTGATATAAATAAACGGCTGGTTAAACAACGATTATTCCAGAATGACGCAGAAATATGATCCGTATCAAGTTGGCTCTTCAGTCCCCGTCATATCTACCAAGTAAGCAACGTAAGCAACTCGTTTGTGGGCTGCCCACTCAGTATGGCAGACGTCTTCACTGCCTGAGGGATTTATCATCATGACACAACAGTAGCCAAAAGAATGCTAAAAAAGTTAAGCTCATAAATTTGAGCTCGAAATGCGAAATACGGATATTGCAGACATTGTATGCAAATGAAATTTGTCAAAGGATAGCCTGTAGCCGGTTTTTTAGACACTTACTGCAACGTCTGCTTTTGGTATCCAGCGAAATCGAATCACTCGTTCGACCCCCGGGTCCACGTTGGCCTGCGAATGACAAGAGAGATGTGCGCTCGAAATCAAATTACCCGGCTCAGCGAACAAATAAAGAGGTATCTAAGCCAACTGAGCTACCAGCCTTCTTCTCAACAGCCAATTGGTTCGGTTACCATCAGAGTGAACTCGGCTGTATGTTGCTTTACAAGTCAAACCATATTGGTAGAACCACGAGGGAACTAGCAACAGCTCAGCTGTGGTACATCCTTTAGATACGGGTTACCGGCTGGGGGGGGGGCGCAGAAGTCGTGTCATCCATTGTACCGGCGCTAGACTACCACGAACTATAAGATCCGGAAGGAGTTGCAGTGTACAGGCAGTTGCCGCTCATTGCTACAGCAGAGTTTTATGAGTAGACCGGTACAAGCAGTCGGTTTACACGAATTCGACAGATCAACGGTCTCATGTCTGGACGAAAAAGTGAACAACGCTCGGCTGAACAACGTAGAACTGTGAACCCGTGGAATCTGTTAGTTAGACTGCACCATACCTTCAACGTCAGACTGGTTTACTTGCTTTTTATCCTTGCTTACTAATTGTTTTGCTTACTACTTATATAATTCGTTCGGATGACTGTTCTGGAATAACATATGTGAGTTGTAAATCTTTCAGTTTTTAGGCAGTGTTCCGGGTCCTCTTGACCCGAGAAGAAGAGGGAAGGCCAGTATTTCCCTGCTGTAAGTGAAGAACCATGATTTAGATAGTTAATTTCTCTTTCTTGAATCAAAGGAACCCTAAACAATTTTGCACCATCCAAGTTGCTTGATTTTTGATACATATTTTCTTCCACCAACTGCTGGGAGCATCACAAATGTTCATACGAATCGGAAAATGGTAGAAAACAATTCATTCAGGTTGAACGGACCGAATGGCCCAAACATCACATACGGGTTGACTGTTGAACAGTGGAAGACTTCACGTCGCATCTTCTGCCCGAAAAACTCAGTCTTTAAAACGTGGAGTGATGTGGAATATGCCTGTCCTGATAGAACTAATTTGAGTATTGTCTTCCCTCTTAAGAAACCTTCCTTAAAGGAAATCACATATCAAAGGAAAGGCATTCTATCCGGCCACTGGAAAACGATTTTTTACTAAGGCATCTATACAGCGTTTGGCACTGGTGTCTCAGTGGCTTTATAAAATGAGCTACCATGGAAATTCAGTGGACAAAATGGATACCAATGAAACCGGCTCCCATAAATCACTCCTTATGGAGCAGTTCGGATCAAATCGAGGGCAACCAGACTGTATACGATCTCCTTCAATCCCTATCTTTCCCGTTTTGTTTGGTATACAAAAACATCTTTTCTGGAGGGTGAAAATCTTGAAGTGCATGGCTTCTACTGGAGCTAGAAACGATCTCACTGAACTAGGCTGCTGATGACTTATTTGTTGTTGAGGAGAATTTGAAAGACTTTGCAGATAACTTGATGGGCCTGATCTTGCTCAGGAACGGCACCCTATTTTCAACATAATAGCCACAAATTTAGTTGATTACGGATGTAAACCACGTGATGTGGTTTTGAAATTACCACAGAGATTGGGAAAGATAAGGAAGTGAAAACGGCAGGCGGGGGCAACAATGTCCATTTTGGCAGCTGTTCATTCGACTCCTATAATTAGACCGAACTGACAAGGTGCATGTTGCTGACCAATAACCAGATAATTACCAAGGTGGACTAATAGTATATGTCACGGAATCGTACGTCAAAATTGCCCTATTCCGTCGTATTTTAAAATGCAATCGTCAAAACTTTGTTTCCCATTGAATATGCATGACCAAGACCGGATAGAATGGTAACTTTCGATCGGTTTAGGCAGGAAAACTGTGTAAATGTCAGCTCTGCTTCATTGAGAGATTTAAGGGGCTTGGGTAACATGGGTACGGTGTTCGATAACTCCATTGAGACCGGATCGGTGTGGAAGCTCTGGGCCTCTGGTAAGAGCTCCTCTGAGAAATATCATAAACAGAAATTACGCGACACAACTCTTGACTCAGGCACCTGAAGCAGAAGAGTGCCAAAAGCGGTATGGCTCTTGTAGCAGTCGGCCGGGTCCGCTCTTATCATTCGACTGAGTACTGGTCTAAGCTTGAAACATTTTTTTTTGCTGAAACGTTTAACCAGGTGTTTAGATGCCTGACCCCTCCATTCCCGCCGGCTGAATTTCAGTTAAGACGGAAGACCTCACAAGGCACGAACCATCCGAACCCTGCTGCACAGTAACAATATAATAGGTTTATTTCTGGTTACATTAAATCTCAGTCCTGTATTCACAGGGTTTCTCGCTAAGGTGGAAATCTTGGAAACCCCTCTTACAAACACAGTCGTTGTTAGGAGATACACTCATTTGCATACCAATTTGGTTTTACGTGGGACTCACCTGAAAGCCAACTGAATCTCTCGTTTATGATGTTTTTAAGCAACTGAATGTGCTGCACCAGGCCGCCTCATGTTTCAATTGGTACGATACTCGAGATATCGCGATACATGTATAGACGTAATACACTACTCATAAGGTTGATGAAAACTCTTCAACAACCCACGTCCTTGTTCACGTTTCTTGGAACTCATCAGCTAGGCACATTTCCCGAGTTCCCGTCAACCTTATGCTTCACTTGAAACCAAACTGGACGAAATTGGCCAAATACTCTCATTTTCATACTAAGTTGGTTTTCATGAGAGATTAAACTGTAACTCCCAGCTGGACCTCTTCCATAAGATGGGTTCAAGTAGAACACAAGTTTGTCGGAATCCTGGGAGACTGCGACTATCTGGTGAGCTCCAAGAAGAGCGAAACCGATTCCGGGCAACCGAGGAATTATTAGCAGATTCCTGAGTAGTGCGCTTTGTCTGGACAAGTGCATCTCTTTTCAAAAAAGCAAACTAAAACCTCGCATTTTCACTTTCTTGTCCGGTAAACACTCCTGCACAACTAGAAACACAGTTATCTTTCGTCAGTCTTGCTGGTGGTCACTTACGCTGACGATGATTGATGTGATTACGTTTTATAAACTCCACAACTCGGTAACGCAGCGTCACTTTTGGATAAGTTTTCCGTGCTCACCGGACTGCGTCTAATTTCTTTTGTTCTGGTTCTGTTAGAATTATAACATTAATCTGTGGGGAATTCAAATATATTCTTAAAATGCGGATCTTCTCTTCGTAGGTTCCTTTTTGATGAGTTTATAATGTCGAGGGTTTGGGAAACTGGTTTATCCTTTCTCGTGCTGCTATTCAGTCGTCCTAAGACGAATCATTCCGATGCACACCGACAGAGTACTTGATATCTAACTTAAAATACAACGGGTTATAATGCTGTTCCGACTTCCGTTCCTCACAAAGGATCTGCTCCGATAATTTAGGTTTTCTCATGCAGAATTCAAGGTTTAAAGCCTATTCAGATTTTCGACACTGCTATAAAAGTCTAAAGATTGGTTTTTGTTTTCACTTGACCTGGTGGTGCTATCACAAGTTCAGGTATATAGTCTGCTTAGGCCTCTGATCCGGCATTGCTTTGGTCTTGACATCAGCATGCTTGTTGGAATGGCGCCAAACTGATGGATCTAATAAGATCTTGTACTATACGGTTAGCGGAAACACCAGGCCAGGCTTATGATCGACTGCACTGCAATGTGGAAGGCCATTCATCCTCTGAACACAAAAAATAGTACACATCGGTTGCCCAAAACACTTGTTGCAGTGGCCTTCTCTCGAGGAGGTCGCTCCCCACTCCGGTTGAAGCACTACAAAAGAGACGACTTAAAAGACGCGACTTTTCTCCAACGTATCTCTCTCGATCAGACAGATATACAGGAACTCGAAAACGTCACTGGCAGGCTTACCAAACGGCTGACTCACCTCGTGTCCAGTAGAACTGCTTTATACCACCCGCCTGAGTGTGTTACTGCGCTTTCATTTTGACCATTGACTAATGATCAAGTCATATTTGACCAGTTTTGGAGGTTGGTCACACTTCTGATTCGGACAAACTCCACACTATTCTTCAGAATAGTGTGACAGAACTGTGAGTTGGAGTGGCATGTTCAAAAGCGGCGGTATTTTTTGTGTTTCGAGTAGTCGTAAACCCAACACTGGATAATTTCCTACATTTATCTCAGTTCGCCTCATGAGTTTACAAAGGCGAAATTGTCCTCTCTGTAATTAGGTTAGTTTGTTAGAGACAAAGTAAAATTTGTCATAAGCGCTCTCACTTTGCTTTCATGCAAGATGCTCTATTCCTCTCCGCTAAATACACTAAAAGAGAGGACGTTTGGAAATAAAGTTTCTTCCAGGAGCCAAAGCACCAAATCGACCGGCGGACGCAGGGACACTAACCGT
>SJOL01001177.1:61696-80187 GCA_004794785.1 Opisthorchis felineus | reverse complement strand
GCACTTCCACATCACTATGCCCCAAAGATGACAAACTGTTCAACCAAATGGAGTAATAATCATTCTAACTTGAGGTTTTGTCAATTAATTTTTACAACATCCAGGCCATCCACAAACTTCGGCACCGAGTAGACGTCGACAGTGTACCAAGCAACATCGAATAAAGTTCGAATGCAAATAGCGAACGTCGGAATCGGCAATACGAAGAAAACGGTAAGTAGTATTGTGCGAAATAAAACGGCGGAGGAGTGGAAAAGTTGACAAGACCAGCTTCTCAAAGAGTGTAAACTTAATAGTTCATATGGCTCATAATCACCAGGTACTACTTTTGTGCATTTTGGATTTAAGTAGGTATAAGTTGACAAACTGATTTTTGTGACGACACCACATTTAGTAGAATGACTATCGTCATGACTTTCATTTGGTTAAATATGGACTCGGGGTTGACTAGAAGCCTTCAGAACACAGATCAATATTTTGACTGATCTGTGCTTACTAGAGAGTGAATAGCCTTCACTTGAAAATAGTAAAAATGACTGAATGCTTGCCTTGTCTTCTCTATACTTCGCGATAAGATGTGAACAAACGGCCAGTAGCAGACTCAAATATTGTGTTTTGAAGTTTTTCTGTCGTGAGCGTAAGAGTTATTTTTCTAAGCTTCTTTTGAGGTAATGAGGAAGATTTAGGCTACTTTTGTCCGGACGCTGGAAACAGCGGAAACAGGGTTTTGGATACAGCGAGAAATTCTGCACTAGAAAAGCACTGTAGGTAACGGCCAGATCCGACCTGAAGTGCGTACACGTTGAAGCTTTCTCGAAAAATCATGAAAGGTGAGGCAGTTTGTGCCAGAGACCTAAAACCGGTGGCCTCTCCTACCATATCAGTGACTTTTGATTCACTAAACTAAATGATCAGGTGGCTTTGAATACGCAGGCATAAGCAGTCGCTGGACCACTTCAAACAGGTGTAACGCCAAATACGGATGATGCGACTGAAGAATTGGTTGAGACAGACAGCTATCAAGTTTCGAAAAAAATTTCACTGTTTCTATCGGATTCCAACCATATGTCTTTGCGATAAGTTACCTGGAATATCGGATGGCATCCAGACGGCGTCACAGAATGTATTCACAGAAGAGTTTGTTGAAGGGAGGGTGTTAAGTCCGCAAGTGTCCTATGATTCAGACCTCACATCTTTAAATTCCTTTCATAGAGAAACTTTTCTCGGACATTCTTCCAACGTAGCATGCTCTAAACTGTCTATTTCTTAACTGGATTCGGTACTTCCAGAAGCTCCATATTTCGTACCATTTGACTTAGACACTATTCTTGTGAGTGTTTGGTGGCCAACAAGAAAGGCTTTGCATCGGTCTATTAACCCTTTGATGGTGATAATATGGTGATCCACGCAAGCACCCTTGAGAGATCGAACATAACAGCCGCCGTATTAGAAATGTCCAAGAATACGATGTAGCATCCTCCGCAAGTCATATGATTAGCGATTGGCGAACTACCCAACAAAAAAACTTACACTATTTACAAGAATTCTGATTTGCGAGAGTAGACTATAAAGTCTCACATTGAATGGTTTACATCGGTTTAAGGACGATTTTCAAAAAATGGGAGCCAAACTGATTGCTCTTTGATTCTTTAAGCTATGCCCAGTGGAAAGCACCACTTCTCCTCATCAGATAAAGGGTGTCAGGCACCTTGAAAAATTCATTCCATTATGCCAATTCCGGGTCTGAGTGGGATACATGCCATGTCATCGTGGCATTGCGTACATATCTTCGGCCGATGTGATGCAAATTTGCAGCGCCCACGCTACGACATAGCCGAGATCCTCAAGAAAACCGAAGACACCGCACAATGAACTCTTTCGAACTTGAGAGATCTTGCCAACGATAAAAACTCTACCAATCTAGAGCTCAGGTTGCAACAGTCCGTCGCTTTCACTCACCCATGATGGAACCTTTCAAACGTACCTCTGGTCTTTTAACTCAGTCCGTCTGTAGTGTAGAATCTACGGTCGTTAATGCCGATCAGTTTTGCTGGTGCACCTAGCTTAATTATGTTGGGTCAGCTGATATGGTTAGGGCTGGAAGCAGTTCTGTTTGAGTTTAGCTGCTGTGTTTGCTAGGTTGTAGACTTTTTTAGTCAAAACTTCGCAAAACTTTGAAACGTATATGCTGTTTTTATGCAAATTTGCGGTAGGCGCTAGGATAAAACTTCGTAATGTGATGTTTACGTGCTTGGCAAATGTGATACTGCACCTGCAGACATACTATTTGTTCAGACCATGCTCAGGCTTTCAGTTCCGTTGCTGAAAAATTTGTTGCAATGAGATCATTGTAGCCTGGTCACTGGTGGCAGAAAAGATCATCTGTATCGTATCACTAAATAGGCTGAGTTGAGGAACTAAAATAGTGTTACTTTGGGACCGAGCATGACGCCAACAGAAAAGTCAGATGTTTTCAGCCGAACAAATTTCCGGTGGCATCTAGTTAGGTTATGACCAGGCTTGGTTTCAAATTATCACTTAGGCTTTGAGTTGTAGTCATACCTACGTAACCGGACTTTGTGCTTCATGTGGATGCGGCAAGCTACTACTTGTAAGGGTGAATTAACATCAGAGAAGGTGAAACAAGAAGACCTTTATCAGCGTGATGTCACTGTTAAATGATGGGTGATATTACATTGGCTGTTTTGAAGTGACAATGGCAGTTTCACTCACCTTCGGTGGTTCAACTTCAAAACCGAGTGTGTTGAGATCTTTCATGTTTTCGATTGCGAATTCTCCAGCCTAAACGTCCCAATGTAAACAGAAAGATGTGAACTGAAGAGGAATATTGGGCAAGGTTCATAGATGAAATATATCCGCATTATTCACGTGTTGTGGAAGGTAAGTTACTACTGGAAAAGTACACCCACACTATCTCGGTGTCTCTAAACTGCCTTTGCTAGCAGGGCAAAAGTATCACCCATCTGTGTTTCTTCTGGTCTACGGAATATCGAAATTCTCCGTCCTTCCGTCCGATTTGGCGGAGTTGTGCTCACAATCTGACTAAACACAATGCGCGCACCTGTGATCAGCTTGATCGGGAGTACACACTTTTCGGAACACAACGTTCCTCCTGGTTTCATAATTACTTGGGTGTGAAATTGCTGATAGCTCTCACAGAGTATCGCGCACCACAAAACGACCCGTTTGATTAGGAGTTTTCTTGCTTTATTTCAACCGGGAACCAGGCACTGTTCTCAGTGCATTCCGAGTACTATAATAGACGCGTTTAGGCTTTTGATATCTTGTCCATTAGGAGTTGAGCGTGTGCGGTGCTGTAAGCGGTCAAACTGTCTTTTATTTTTGCATGTCAGTTGCCCAAACAGACAACAGAGCGGACCAGAACATCTTTAGTCAAACAAACACTCATAGTGATGAAACAGACTTATTTCCGCGTTTGACTGACACTTAAGAAAGCTCAAATGACTCCTCTGTTTATGATGTTCTTCAACTGAATTTACTGAACAAAAGCTGCACAGTATTTCAGTTGGCGCGATATCGTAATATATTTTGTATTATTGGAACACCTACTCATGGGTTTGCTAAAAGCTCTTCCACAACCCACAACCGGTTAGTCTTTCTTGGGGCTCATGAGTTGGGCGTAGTCCCCCAAGTTCTCTCAGACGTACGTTCTACTTGTATTGTAGTTTGCGTATTTAATATTTCGTCAGCTACATACAACTTGTTGTTCGAGTGGAATATAAGGCTGAAGCCTAATCCCTGAACCATAAGAAAGGAGAAACCGGTGGTGTGCCTTTGGAGGGTTTTCAGCAACCTCACGAGTAGTGTGCTCTGTCAGGAAAAACCACGCACAAAGTTGAGAAATATTGGCCCACTACAATTCCCACAGATAGTCTAACTCGTATTTTCTATTGTTCTAATCTGAACGCGGTTTGTCAAACTGTGTTTGGATAAGGGTTTCTGAAGCATATGTCAACCAGGGTTGGCCAACTACCTTTTTGTTCAAGCCATCACCAGATTTCACGAAGCCAACATGTAGTGTCTTCCATGGGGACGAACATGAAGGCAGTTCGGCTCGACTTGTTTCCAGTCCATCTGGGAGCGACTCATCTTTCGCACTTGTTTGCCGACCGCGCTCCAGACGCATTGTCAAATATGAAGCGGCTTGGTGGTTTGAATTCGTTTGAATATGAAAAATGGAACACATTTTGTGCGCATAAACATTAAACCGGAAACAATAGCGTAAGTAAATAAAAACCTAAAGCCAATGGTGAGAAACTTCTCCCACGAAAATAGCATCCGAGAAAATTATCCATTGGAAAACATTCCTTGGAAAATGTCAGAAAACCAAACGACCATATTCCAAAACTCTGTAACTCTGTGTGAACTTTACGTACGAGTGTCACGGTTAACGGGAAAATAGAATGTCAAGTTGAACCAGGGCAAGAAGTGTCTGATGTGTTCGGAGAGGTGTATTTCCAGCAGGAAACTTCGAAATGAGTGAACAAGTAGGTATATAATCACTAAGTTAGTAAAAATAAACTGAATGAAATCAAATAAACGGATAAGCATAAAATTGGTGCACATAGCAATTAGTCGGAGGGAACGATATAAATAACAATGTGGGTAACCAGAGGATTTTGGTATGTTGTCGTCCTAAAGGGTCCAAGTTTGCACTCCGACCGCGTGTATGTGGTGGATGTGGCTTTGGAAAATGGAGCGAGGTAAATGGTTACAAGCCGATAAGCTTCTCTGGGTGCATCTGTGACAAGCATTGAGGTGCTTACGGGTAGAGAATTCCACTGGGGCACCTCTCCGGACAACATTAAGGTATCGATCATTTTCAAGACGGTCAAAGAAAATCACTGGGGATATGTCCGTCCGCTAGGGAAGGAAGAAGGTTGAAATCGGTCGTGGGCTGCCAAAGAGCTTTCAGTAATCTTTTGAGTAGTTCCCTTCAGGAAAGTATACTGCGGTATCTCGAATATTGTACCAGCTGAAAAATAAGGCGGCCTTTGTGCAGCACATTCAGTTGAAGAATATTCTAAACGAGAGATTCACCTGGGATTTAATTGAGTCTCCCTCTTTAAAATCAAATTGGTGTGCAAATGACCGTGGTTGGCAAATATGACGTTGTCCAATCCCATCGTTAAATAGAAACGAAGCGATTCATCGAGCCAGATTTCCTCGTGGCTGAGTAGTGTTCAAACAATTACTGCGAATTCCTGAAACGGTCATCCCCGTTGTTTTTTATTTTTTCGTTCACAACCACACACATTTTACCAGATCTAAATGTCCGCATGAATATGCGCGTGCACATGACATGGACAGAACCATTGAGAAATGCTCAGGAAGCTTCTATTTTAGGCAATACACGTCACCGGTTTGGTTCTGAGCACGCAGATAGGTGGTCAGCTCACAGAATCTTCTGTTTGGTTTGGTTCCGTATAACTCAGTCGGAAAACAGCTAACACAAACACGATTGAAGTTTAGCTAAATTAAGTGTGTGAATTGGAGGAATGAGAAAGGAGTTTATTGTCATATTTCCATCAGGGCAATTAAACAGCTGATGCGGACTCACATGTGAGTGGCCCCAGTGCTAGCCAAAAGTACAAATAGGCCATTCGCCGGTGCAGCGGAGACAGAAGTGGGTCACATATCCTTACGGTTATTTAAACACGTCACTTGACATATTTGTCTGATTCGCTGTGACCTTGTCGCGCCAGACGGTCTACACTTTTAAATTACAGTGGCACGGTACGTCCCCCAGGTGAGATCTATCGGTTCATCTCAGACTGATGTGCGCCTTATCGTTACACCACCTCACTTTGGTTTTACACGCAAGGTCATTGCGCTGGCAGCTCACAAACTGATGCAGTGTAAATCAAAGTGATACCACTTTGTCGGTCAACCTACGAGGCAGTATAGCTCCACACTGCGTTCAAGATTCCGAACTGCTGCTGAGCTGGACTGATGCACAGCGGGTGCGTTAGACACGTTTGTTGCCCACTGTAAGTTGGTGCCTACGCATATTTCAGTGAACGATTCGGAATGTAGGCTTTCCATTAGGGCACCAAGGCACTGTTTGTCCAGTTTGTTCAACTTTAGAGGTACGAGAGTTTGGGTACTGCCAGGTTGCCCAAACTTAGACAGCAGCAGTCCAGATGCTGAGGTTGGGTTCGAACAACTGACCATTCGGTCAGTTGTAAGCTTGTACCATAACCACTGAGCTATCCCGAGCCCTAGTTCATTTCAACAGCAGAGCTAATCAAGGTGACTAGATATCCAAGCTTCGTTGGTTGTTTTCTCAAAAAATCAACGAAACTAGTTATGGTGTGCGACAAGACCGAGGAACTCATTGCACATTATACCCAGCTGTTGTTATGCCACGTAAACTTAAAAAAAAACAGTTCGGTCGAACGAGATAAGATAAAACGACCGGTCGATTTTTCATATTGGGCTAAAGTTTTGCATTCTTCGGTTTCCACCGCTTCGGAGTACGGAAATTTTGGCACGGGGCTATCAACAAAGCGTTTAGTGGAATGCGTTCACATAGTTATCTGGTGATCTGGGTGTTCTTATATCTTCGTCTTCCTAAGAGTTTCATGACCTGGGAAGCATTCAGTGTCTTGAAACCTGTAAATTTCTAATAGTAAGAATGTTTAAATCGTTCGGTTGATTTCTACTAGTCGTTGACCACAATTAAGATGAAAGTTTCTCATTCTTGGCTTCATGTAAAAAATAGCATTATTTTGAAGATGTATCCGATGTATAACAATTAGGGCTGCAAGGTTATCCATAGTGGCCGTCGGAGACGACTTCCAAAGCTCATCCATTTTTTTCACAAGCTGTATGTTTTAACACGCCAGTGAAGACAGGATTCCCACCTACCCGCCTTGCTCCGGTAATCAGGTTTCGGAAAAATGCTGAGGGACTATCAGCTAGGTGAATTGTCGTTCGGTTTTCAGGACATTGCCGATCGAAACAGGGTTTCCCGAAACCACTTTGATGGGTCATCAAACCGGGTGTTTACTGTAAATGGTAAACCCCTTGGTCAATGTATCCGGATTTCTCGTCATCGCACGTGCAGAGGAGTTAGATCTTAACCCAGCACGAATTCCGTCACAAGGCTAGAAACAACACCAAATACTTGGTAAAACTAATAAGGCACTGCGTTCAGAAAATTACTCTTGAGTAGACGTAATACACTACTCATAAGGTTGCTGAAAATTCTTCGACAGCCCGCGACCGGTTCCGCCCTTCTTCGAGCTCATCAGATGAGTCACCCGAAAAAACAAATTTGTTTGCAAATGAGTATATTTCGCTACACTTGAGTACTTTAAAACTATTACGATAATCACAGATAATCACGCAAAACGTCCGTGGTCAATATTTTTATTTAGTTTTAGCATTTGCACCTGTGGCCAATATTTAATCAGATGGCTACAAGCGACCTACACATCGGAAAGTGGCGCATAAAGAAATGATCTTACAGATGCGATACTCAAGAGTTTACACAAATCATTAAATTATTGAATTAAAATAAAATTAAAATAGGTAAAATAAATTAAAATTATTAAAAAATGGTAAAATTAATAAGCAGTGTTATCAGGATGATCACGAAAATCATCATCATGTGCATCATGAGCATCACTGTCGTCGTTAGTGTCACTATCATCGTTAGCACCACTGTGAGTAGTATAATCCAAATTCGTTTTTTATCAATCCTATTTCTATCCGGGCGAAATTCTCCTGGCTCATTTGTTGTGTACATAATTGGCTATGCAGAGACAGGACGAGGACTGTGGAAACGGGCGGGATGTGAATGTGAACTGTACTACTAATAACGATACTAAAAAATGAATATTGGTTAAGCTGTAACACCCGTTTTGGTCTCCGGCACGACGGCGTCTTGATCACTGAGTTATATTGAGCCCAAAAGAACTTATACGAATCTCACTATCATCTGAACCTATATTAATGTTGTTTCTATGACATCCACTTCTAATCCATCAAGTAAATCTGTTGCGATGTTCACTTTACTAACCATTTCGAAGACAAAGCATTCCCGGTAACTCATTCTGTAATGCATTTGTCCGATAAATGGCAAGTTGGTTGTTCGAATTTGCCCCAAGCATGCGTTTTCGGTCATGCCACGTATATTTGGGATTCTTGTTTCGAAAACCTCGTTTTTCCCAAACAGACAAACGCTTTTTCTCAAGTTTATTTTTCCAAAACTTAAGCAAAATTTTTGTACTGACACACAAAAGTCGAACGAAAAGCATAAGCTTCACTGGGAGTCTCAAAAACTTCTTCGCCTATCGTTGTCCCATGTTTTCAACTTGAAACGGATGGGACGTGATGTTTGATCCATCTAGAACTGGCAAGCACTGATGCTGATCTGGAAAATTTCATGGAAAAACCCACGCATCGTGTTGGTTTGACATGGGGAGACAGGGAAATGCGTAATTTATGCATATCAAGCGGATTGTAGAACACAGTTGAATCCAGCAAGCATGTTTCGAAATGGGCTGATGAGCGTCACCTACAGCGCAAGACCCTGTTCAGCTATGAAGTCAGAGGTTTTTACTCAAATGTATGTTTTGTTCACGTGAGGAATGACAAAAGCAGTGGTAAACATGACTGTCCGTAGGTACAAGAGAAAGGAAAATTTCGATTTTAGATCAAAAGTGCATTGATTGGCCTTCCATGTGCTCAGCTGTTTTTGGCGGTAAGCACTGCACCTTAAAAAATGACCTCCCAACAGGCCTAAAGTTTTTGTTTCCAAATGGTTTTTCTATGCTTCGCCGACCCTACATTAAACCCTCTTGTTAACTTATGGAGATTTCGTCCTGTAAGTGCAGCCAATCTATGCTGAAAAGTCGAGAAGCATGGAAAAACTGTTTCATTTTTATCGAAAATCATCAGCAGTGCGTAGCTCAGGAAGATCTCTTGTTAATAAGATACGTGACAGGACGGTTTCCACCAACACGGTTTCGGTTTTAGGTTAACGACTATTGACAGTGTGCGTATTTACTTGTCGGCAAATTAGATGAAGGAATCGTTACGATGTACGAGATGACAAAAGTCTACTGCTAGTCGCGAAAACGTCGAATGATAACTTAACTCAGCAACCTGACTAGAGCTAATTACATATGAATGGTAGTCATCTTTCCGCTGGTATCACCACCTATCGGATGGGATCAAGCTCGTCCTGCTTTCAGGGGTACTAACTACCGTGAGGGTGAACATTCACGTGAGCCACCCTCTGCGTGAACGATTGGCTAAAAGTGTCCCCTTTGTATGGCGGGCGCATCTAGATGGGTTTTCTGACATTGTACTGGTACAGTTCTATTTTCACTTGGTTTGTTCGGTTGTGCAACAGGGACTACAGTCAAAGAATGCGCCCAAAACGAAAACATGCGATGGTTTATTCATGTATCGCGCAGGTGGAATAATCGCATGCCGAAAAGACTGTTACTTCTTGTATGAAATTCAGCGCGGCACGAGAAAATGAAACCGGTTACGAAAAGTCTGGGTACTATCTGTGCGACTCAGCTTCCAGAATGGGGTTTGCAAGATCCCTCTGTGCAGATTTGGAGATGCTACAAGATCTCAATAGCGTTCCTGTTGGAAGTTTTTATCCAGATTGATTAAATGAGTGTCTGAAGGTGTAGAAACCTCAAAATAAATGTGGTGGGCTAGCATTAATTTCTTTCTCTATCCACCCTTATTCTTTTCTTGACACTGAGTCTTTCAAGTAAGTTATATATGCACGGTAACGAAGCATCAGTTTTGAACATTGGCGGTGTGCTGTCCAAGATACTGGAGGTGCCCATGATGATGATGATGATGATGAGGATGATGATGATGATGATATAATCCTGACTATCGCGTGCAGTGCAACGTCTCTGTATAAATAAATAATTTATTTACACATTGAGCCATCTTGTGAAAATCGGTTTGCATTGATTGTTTTATTCATCAGCTACTCTTGTCTCCGAAACTTCCATTATTATTTGTTGTGTACAACAAATATATGGGGGACCACAATAAAGACCTCGCAAGATGAATTTCCGTTAGAAATCTAAACCCTGGTGGAAGTAAGGCTCGCAATTTGTCGAGGCAAAAGATTAGGACTGACTCCGCTTACACTAAAAAAATTAAACGATTCTGTTTGGACGCTATAAACAAAATTAATGTGCACTATAAGGAAAAACGAACAGTAATAAGTGAACGATAACAAAAATATTGCTTCCTTCTAGTAATCCTGCATTTTGTGTAGTTTTTTTTCAAGTAAATGTCCATAAACTGACTTTCAGAGAAATATCCTATGAGCGTGTTACTTTGAGAGATCCTGTTTGGTGCGTCCTTTTCAGCTAAACGCTAATGGAAACACAGACTGGAAATTCATCAAATCCGCTATAAATCATTGGAGAGTGCGCTTTGAACGGCAACAGTTTGGTTGCGTGTCTGCTTGATGAATAAGAACGAAGGCCTCGCTTTTGGATCGTTTCTCTAGGTAACCCTTCAGCTAAAGAGGAGAGGGTGTTAAGAGTGTCGGGATATCCAGTGGCATTCGACGTCGACATCATTTTTGGCCAACTATTCGTAGAATAGACATGCTTATAGACACTGTTTAGTGGCAAAGTAATTATACAAAATAAGGGGGAAAAACCGGTGGTCTCAGTCCGGACAAATGTTCCATTAATTGATGCTGGACCATGTTCCAAGCATGTACGTGGTACCTGTACTTTTAGTGTTTGGAATAATGACAAGTTATCTTCTACATGACTCCTACTCCAAGCGTTTACACCCTCAAGATGTCAAAACGATACAAGTTTGTTTTGATGAATAGCTCAAGTGTCAGGTGGGCAAGTGGATACGGCCGACCATCTGGGGAGTACCTGTCCTAAAAGTGGAATGTCATAGTAGAGCTAATTCCAACCCTCCAGAAACGCAGATCGCTCAAGGGAAGCGTGATGCTTCGGCAAATAACCTGGTGCTGCCAAGCAAACGATCGTTAATCCGTTCGTTCAACGCTCGTCTGACGAAAGGCATTGTCTAACCTATCATTTGGGGTCTGACCCCAGCTAACAGGATTTCCGGGCTATGGCTGTCTTTCTGCCATTATTAGCGGTGTACATTTAGAGAAGATAATCTGAAAACTCGCTAAATGTCTTTATAACTAAACAGTAGGTTAGACCTAGGTTTACTTCGAATCTCTAATTTACCTTAAAGAAATGATTAGCTATAGCTAAGTACCAACACCAGCAGATAAGCTTAAGTCTTCTTCATTGTGATGGAAAGCGAACCCGGGGCAGCTGATAACAAACCCTTACCTCGATCCTCATTTGATGAGCTCACATCAAGGCCAATGTAATCATTCATCTGATTGTGTGATTCACCATCCTCTCCGAGACCGTCACCATGATCTCCTCCTCGCACATACATTGACGACGATTTGCAATATCCTCTAACCTGGATTGTGTGTGCATTTTGCATCTGAGAGAAAGCAAAAAAGATGCCACATGGAGGAAGTCATCTTGGCCAATTTTCTCCTGTCGTCTAACCTTTAATCACCAGATCGTTTATATGGTCGGATAGGATATTTTTCCTTGGTCTTTGTTCTCCTGAACTCTATGCTACAGATCCTGTTCTCGAATAAACTTACTATGGGTAAATTTATCAGAGTGTTAGGCAGGATTCCACACGGATCCCGCTTTACCGCTTGTAGTTAGGCGCTGCTACTGCCAAGAAGCCTATCCCGTGCAAGATTGGCCAAACGTTCGGGATGTTTGCCCGTCCGACATCAAGCCGAGATCTGATTGGTCGAACGTCTGGACCCAACAGCCAATCATGACCCAGTATTGACCGAATGCCGGTTGCCATTGGTGCATTCAAAAGGCTTCAGAATTTCCAGAAGGTTGTTGCCGCTTACACTATATAAATGACGCGCTGCACAAGTTTTCTTGACTTTGTTTTGAGTGTTGATACACCTTGTGCACCTTTGTTGATTCTCTTGACGTGAACGCTAGCGTGGGAGGTTCAGACCTAGAACTAAGCTGAGGAAAATACCATTATTACACAAAGGTTTGTGTCTGACACCAAGTAAGATCCTGCTCTACCTCATATATTCAACATCCCAAGCATTTTGGACCGTAATTGTTTGTGTTCAGTTCAGCCAGTTCTATCGGAACAACATGATTATGCGACGACAACATTTTGTGCACTGACAACTGCCACAACAAACACAAAACTGCCACAAACTGCCACAAAACACGAATGATAGGATGAAGTTGGGATAATTTTCAGAAATCGCTCAACAGGATTCTCAAAAGCTGGATTCCTTTGAACAGCACCGTGTAAAGTTGAGATCATTCTCAAGTATTTTGATAACATAACACTGAGTTTCAAGAGTTCGATTAACTTTATCATCTGGACCGACAGGATTTCTCATCCAAATGGGATGCTACTCGATACGTGTCAAAAGCGTCTGACACATCGGGCCGAAGTTATTCTTGTGGAGTTTATCTTATCAATTGAACAATTTTGATTCTGTGTTCTGCGGATGAAATGGGTGTGGATTTGCTTGTTTTCGTCTTTGAATAAGACAGGCGGCAGTGTTATTTATCCTAGCTGTTTTGACAGGACGGGGTTACCTTTCTCTGTTATGCTGAGTGAATTGGCGAACTCATTAAACAAGGGACAAGCAGACTGAAAAAACATGCTAACTGGACAGAAGTCAGTAGATATATCTGAAATACCAGCACCTGGCACTGTGACCCAGTTGGCCGACCGAAATGTTGGTAGAGTTACGTAAGACGATAGAAACGGTGTAAGGACGACCAAGCTTTACTCACTTGGTTGAACAATTTGAAGACAAGGGTTTCGTGATATAAATCACTCGGATGGTCCGGCGAAAACGTCACCTTGATGGACTGGGTGGCACCTGTGGGCAAAACAGTGCATATGAGAGTAGTCATGTGGTAGGATACAGAGATGTGTTTGCAACTAATTTGCGTGATGAAGTGGTGCGAAAGGGAATGATCGCTTCGAAGGCAGTGCAAAACAGCCTAGGGGATTTTCTTGTTCTATCTGTAGAGTTTCAAAGTACTGTCCCTTGTAAACGGTGATGTGAGTGGTTGAAGTTCATCAATACACTATGTATGGCAAGTACAGATCGACGTTTTATTCTAGTAAGTGAAACTCGCCCACATGGAGAGCTGTAAAAAGACTAAACTGGTTTGCCGTTGAGAAGCACGGCTAGTCTGTTCGAACCCTGGCTGTCGCTTCAAACATGCGTCCACAAAGCGAGGGAAACCCCTAGAGTTCAGTTAATCGAGGAACATTTTTGGCTCAAAGGCTCCATTCAGGAGAAGTTGAAATACGACTGTCCAGCGAGGGAAATGTGAGACCATTTTCAATTCCATCTGCATATAGCCATAACACTGATGTGTCTATGCTAAACGACGATTAAGTCAGTGCTTCCGGTGACTCCCACAACTAATGGTCTTCTGTCGCGTTTCTGTTTTCATTTTTTCATAGTCCGGATGATATCATAAATTTGCCAGAAGCGGACCTGCAAACCAGTTTCACTTTTTCTGGTCAAGTGTACCATACGAAATTGACCTAGTTGTTGGAACTTGAAGCCTCTGAATGTACCCAGCGGGCTATCAATTTATGGTTACGTTATCGTACGTTCAAGGCTGAAATGAACTGCTAAAGCTAATCCAAATTTAGACGCAGAGTGTTTGGCAACAATGAAGTTTTCCGCACTAAAATATCTGACTTTCGGCGCTGTTCATCAGAACGCGCACTGGGCATTGGTAGTGAAGAAACTTTTGCAAGCCACTTGTCCAGTTGGGCTGATAGGTCACACCTGTCTAATCAAAAGTCAGTAATTTACAATTTTATTGTCAATAAAACTTGTTTTTTGTTTCTCTTTGTGCCCTACGTGAGTTTCTTTGTGAGGTGGTGGTCTCCAGTTGATAGAAAGAAGTTGAGGGAACGGGAGATTTTCTTCTCAGCTAAAGTATCGAAAACGAACGTCTTTTTCTTCTGGTTTTCGGAAGGAGGAAATATCAAGACGCCTTGACAATATTAATCTTGGCCAATTTATGGTTTAGTACGAAAAGGTGCAAAAATTTGCGAGGTCCTAACTTTAGCTGAGTAGCCGGTTGTCCATAACAGGGAGGAATACCTTACTTGTTGATCTCAAAGCTTTGACGCACCTCCAGCACTAGTCGTAAAGTTGACTCACTGGTGGTCCTACTAGGTCCTGGCTGGCGGAGTTGCTTGACCTTAAAGTATGCGGTAGGAAAATGCGCTCTATTGAGCTGGTGGGCCTGCTGCATGGTACGATTGTAGATTCATTCTTTCAACGCCATGGTTTATTTCACAACTTGCCAGCGAAAATGCCATGTAGCCAGTTTTTCCACACACACACACACAAAATGCAGCGAAGTCGCCAGAAAGGATGTATTTTTTTTCACGAATCACATCTGATGAAAAATGTCAGTTGTACATGTACTGGAAGAGGAGAACATTATTTTTAGTCAGAATTTATTTCCGGTAATTTTTCAGCCGCGGACAAGGCGACGCTTACGCGAATGTGGGATCCAAATGTTCTTGTTCGACTCATTCGGTTTTACCATTAGGCGTTATAGAAGTCTTCTAGGTACTGCACATCCTGGACTATGTGAAACGTACTGATAAGGGGCAAGCGGTGGAGGTAATGAATTTAGTAGAGCACACCCGAACGCATACGCGCTTGGTCCTCATTTGCATTCAAAGATGTGAGATTCCAGCTCTCATCAATATTGCGCGGTTTCACTGAGTATAAGTGCAGAAAGGAAACAAAGTCCACGAAAGCGAGAATCTTTTCAATTTTGACGGGTCTCCAGTGAAAACAAGGGTTGTTGTGTGGACGTAAAACACTACTCATAAGGTCGCTGAAAACTCTTTGACAGACCACGACCGGTTTAGCCTTTCTTGGGGCTCATCGAGTAGACGCAGTCCCCGAGTTTTAGTCAACGTTATGTTCTACTTGGACCCCAATTGGACAGATTTTAACAAATACACTCATTTTCATACCAACTTGGTTTTGACGGGAGACTTACCTGGATCCCTGCTGAATCTCTCGCTTATAATGATTCATCCAGATTCTAGGTGAATCTCCCGTCAAGACCAAATTGATATACAAATGAGTGTCTATTTCGCAGGGTTGTTGTACTTCAGACTTACCAAACTCCAGGGAATAGCAAACTGTACTTTGGAACAAGGACTTTTCAAGTAGAGAATCCTATTTTACCTCGAGTTCGTAGAGAATGTGAACGAAATCAAGCATCAACTTAACGTAAAAGAGTCAAATTGACTAAGCACTTGGCAAACTAAATAGCACTCTAAACCAAAGCTCCACAGTACTCACCTGGCCGTATCGAACCGCTGTTCGGATCGAAATGGAAAGCTGGTAAGCCGCTGATGTTGCATGTACCATGAGGCTTTGCTTCATCCACAGCGATAGCGTAATGAACCGGTGCTTCCGATGTGTTTTGTACTTGGATATGTTGCTCTGTGAAGTCACCGGCAATAACGGAGCCACAGTGAAGAATGTGCGCATTGCATGTGGAGGAATAAAGTGCCGAGGATCCCCTCAGTTCGACACTGACAAGGGAGAAATCAATCAAGCGCGTTCATTGAAGAATCAACAGTGATCGTTTGCTCATGAACTGTTGGGCACGTGACTCACATGACTGAAATCAAATCTCACAACAAAAGTAAATGACAAGTCTGTCTGTATTGATCCTCAACCAGTGTACGAAATTTGTTAACTTTGTTGATATTTGAGATCTGGCTAGAGCCGAGTCGAGTAATCTCAAAACACCCGTCTATAGTTGATGCATGTGAAGAAGACAATCAGTCGACAAATACACTCATTTGCAAGTCACTTTGTGTTCAGGTAGAACATAAGGTTGACGGAAACTCGGGGACTGCGCCCGTCTGATGAGCCTCAAGAAGGGCGAAACCGGTTGTGGGCTGTCGAAGAGTTTTCAGCAACCTTGCGAGTAGTTTCCTTTATGAAAACAATGAATTCTTTTGAAGTTCCTAAAACTCATCAGCAGGAGCAACGACGGGTAAACTCATGTCCTCGTCAAACAAACCTAAGGGAAAGCTTTTTCCTAACATGATAAACCAATTTTTGGATATGACAGCCGAGGTGAATACTGGTTCGTTAGTCACCACACCTTCAAACTACATTGATGAGAGTAAAAATGAGAAATAATCATAGTGTTGTTTGGCAAAAAATTTTGCTCACCCGCTCACAAGTTCGTACACTGATCAGTATGAACTGTGGTTTTCAGATATTGCCAGTGTGACAATCAACACTAGATCTTCGCCGATTAGAATGAATATCATCAGAGATTATGATACCAAGAGCATTAGAACAAGTGAAGCAAATCCGGGCGTGCCTGTGGTCACTTGTATGATATACAGATGTGTAACACGTTTTCAACATGGCGACTGTGAGACATCCGCAGGTCTTCGATAACCCTCGTTTTAGAACTATCGCTTTAACCGTAGGCTGGGGCCAACAAATCCGAAACGAGTTTCGGGCTGTGCAACAGAGATTTCAGTCAAAGAATGTAGCGCACATGCCAAATTATCGTTCACCGAAAACGATAATGTCTTTCATTCCGAATTCAAAGTGGCGAAACTGAAGTGGTGACCAAAAATGTATTCGGAAGAGGAGTGATTCCCATCCGTCCGATTACCTTCCAGGATGTGGTTCACGTGACCCCCTTGTGCATGGTTGAAGATGTTGCAAGATATGTTTGCTATTTGATGTCATTGGCGTTCTTGTTACCAGTTTTTTGTCCAAATCGTCTGAATGAGTGTCTGCAGGTCTACATGCTTTGAAAAATATTTGTGTTAGACTAGAACGATGTCCCTTCTTCATCTACTTGTACTCTTTCCTTCACAAGAAGACTTTTATATACATTATGGTTGTACGGCAGTAAAACATCAATGTTGAACACTGAAGATGTGGGTCCGGAGATAAGGATGACGGTCCTTTTCTGACATCTGAACCACTAGTCCCAGCAATGCGAAGGGAAATTGCGTAACTCATTAGTCTAAATTTTACCCGTCTTGAGTTATATCGGGCAGATACTACCATTTTCCAGATACATGTTTCTTCATGTCCAAATCACTTTTGTTTGAACACTATTCTTCTTGTAATTATTCTAGTGAGTTCACTCTAAAAGTGGGGGGTGACACCAGACTTGAATTTAGCTCTTATTAGAGGTGAAAAGCATGTTTCAAGCGTCCGAGGCGCTACCTGACTGGGAAGTCCTGGGTCAGTCGATCGACACAATCAGGACTTTGGAGACGTCCTGCATAGCTCATGTTTGCACACGTTAACTTGTTAGTACATGATAATTCAGCTGCGTCCAGCATGCAACGGTGGGGTAGTGTTAACAAGCTCGCCTCGTATGTAGGAAGTCCGGGGTTGAGATTGCTGTCGAGCCCTAATGACTGCAAACCTCGAATCCATTGCGGACTAAACAGAACAATGACGCAAGTACAGGAAGAGAACTGTTCAGGCGAGAGTGATGCGAATATGAATTCTAAAGCCCCCCAAAGCCACCTGCGGAATCTTTTCTCCTTTACGTTCTACAAGCTTAGCTTGGCCATCGGCATGAACGGTGGACTATATAAGATTTTGCTGTTGATTTGGTGTTTTTCAACCATTCTTTAAACCTCAAGTTATTCATACTAGATAACTTGTCAAGAAGCATTACAACAGAATAACAGTGGCAATGATAACAGTTTAAGCTATCGTCCGCTGCACAGTCTTGTCTTCTGGCTCCATAAAGTTCAGCCTCTTGGCATTTGTAACACGTGACTGTGAATGGTGGTGTGTATTTTCAGCGGCCAAGTCAAGTTCAGTCAGCAAGAGACCGCTGTTGTGAAGATAGTGCCTATGACATCAGCCATCCCGGTTGGTGGCCGGAATCTGGGTCAATGACATGGGATCATTGTGGCAGTGAGTGAATCAATTCCTTAACAGGGTGGTATGTTCTCTTCTGCAGTAGGGTTTGTAGCATTGAAGAATATTCCACGACACCGCAATGATCATTCTGAGAGAGGGCGCCCTCTTGAAGTGTTCACTAATGTGAAGTTGAGCGGCCTACAAGCAAGGCTATTCTCCCTTGTTCAAACAATATGAACGCAAAACGGGAAAATCGTCTGCATAAATTTTTCGAACTAAAGTATAGCTAGGTATATTACTGAACTTTCTTGTCGCCCAAATTCTGGGCGCTAAAGAAGAGGCCGGCGAATAAATCAATAATTTCAATGATATCGGCCAACAGTGGATGTGATGCTTTAAACTGAAATCAGAGTTGCATCAATCGTATCCACTTGTTACAAAAGAATACACATTCCTAATACAAGTATCATAATAC
>SJOL01001177.1:0-47482 GCA_004794785.1 Opisthorchis felineus | reverse complement strand
CTTTGTTTTGAACCAGTCATGGTTCGGTTGACCGCAGCTTATTAGGTTTACAACGGAAAGCCAAAATTTGTTTGGTTTGGTCTTTATCGATACTTTTAATTACCATCTACCTTTCCAATGCAGTTTTAAGCTACTGTACCCTCTAAGTTTTCACACAGTCAGCAGTCGCTGAAAGCAATTGTTGTTTTATCCACCATTCAGCTGAATGCACTTCATTCGAAAATCACACGGCCAGCCTCAGGCCATGGTCGGGATCAGCATTCAGCGGATAGTCCATTTTTATCGATTTGACAAATGTTCTGCAGCTAGCGTTGATCCGACTGTTGCACGGGACCTCAGGGTGCAACACAGCCTACAGCTGACAGGATCTGTTTTGGTAATGCATCGACTCAACCACGCACTGATGAAATCTGCTTGCACGGTGACGAAACGAATGCAAGCTGTTTGCCAAGCTGGAATCTAGAGATTGGCTTTTCCCCGATCAGTAGCCAAGGGATTTACTTTCAAATAATTGAACAGAATCTGACTACCAAGTCCCTTTCAGGTGCCAAACCATTCGTGCAACCCGGCAGCGATCACACCTCTGAAATCACTACTTTTGGTCAATTACGTCACATTTTAAGTATGGTGTCTAAATACTGGGCTTCCACATTTCTAGACCCAATTAAGACTGTGCCAGGCCAGTTTATACGTCAATTTATCAGCAAAATTGAACAATAATCTCACGTCTTATGTTGAGATAAGGCGAATTTTCCGGACAAGCGTTGCATCGCTATTCCCATTGCTGTGTCCACTCCACTTAGGCTGTCGTGTGTCAGTATAGCGAAGTCTCACTTCTCTAAAATCAGCTGTTCACAATCTCATGGTCAGCTGATCATGATCAGCTGAGCCATAAAAGATTTACGTAGCCATTTTTAATCTCAGTGATCTGATGCCAAATCAATTCTGTTTAGTTTTCTACAGGAGAATAGTCGGAACAAGGGGACCCGATTAACACGTCATAGGAATGAGCGTGTTTCACTTACTGATAAGTAGGAGGGTTATCAGTCCAGCCTTCAAAACCTGGCCCGTCAGCAACAAAACAAGCCAGTCGATATACAGCATACGTTGCTGGCCACTTATTCCCGTCAGTTATACACGGTGAGCTGTGAGGATCCCATTGTTCTTGATGATCTATTTTTGTCGCAAGTTCGAGTTCATCTGAGGGATATCTCTGAAGCAGCGCAAGTTCGGCTTCCATGAACTCTTTTGAGTTATTCTTGATTGAATGTGGATCAGTTGGTGTAATCTGTATGACAGTAGGTGAATCGACACAAGTCAGCTTCTCTTCAACTTCCTTGATACCGGGACGTTTTCTTCCGCTTTGGGGTGCCACTTTCTAAAAACAAAATGACATAAGGCAGGTTTGCAAAGCTAACTCTAGAAGTACGGATAGACCTATGAGGCATTGAGCCAAGAAATACTGTACAGATGTTTCCTTCTTATTGAGAATCATCAGCAGTGCACACCTCAAGAAACTTCAGGGGTTTCGAACTCGCTATCTCCAGGCTAGTAAATAAAAAACATAAACATAAAACAAAAAAACATAAGGCATGTTGGACTGTGGACGACCGACATCACTATGACTAACTTGCATTGAGACAAGTTAGAGCGGGGAATCCACATCACGTTTTCACCTGTTGACTGGCTCCTCCAGTGACGATTTCTTAGATGGAAGTTTCACTCATCGTGCGAATTATTCTGAATTGTGTTGTCTCAAAAGACTGAGGACAAAACTGCAAGTTATCCAAGTCCCGTTGAAGGTAACATATCGATGAATTGGAAGACTAACTGACAGTTTGACAACGACATTGCACGACAGTGGTTTATCTAAACCCACAGTAAATACATACAGACAGTTTATGTTCAAAAATTTTGAAGGATGCATAAACCGTTGTTGCTCAGGCCCTTACCTGTTCCCTATTTGCATCTAGTGTGAGCAACGACTGACCTTCGTTTTCTTTTCTTGTCTGGCCTTTTGCAATTCCAACTCCATTTTTCGCTTCTCCTTTATTAACGTATATTCATCCTGCATTCGTGCTGCTAATTCTTTCACCTTATATTGATCCAACGTGGGGGAGAAGTAGACTTTTATCGAACGGGTCTGAAATGAAGTAAGGCATCGATACTGGATGGTCGTCGCTGAGAGAACTGTGTTTACTGTTAGGGTATGACTGCATGCTTCAACTCTGTGCACATTCCTCAGAATAGGAGACTAGAGAAGAATTCCAAAGCTTCACTTGATGGGTTGGTGGGTAATCGACAGACATGGCGAAAACGGTTACTAGACCACTTCTCCGAGTGTCGAAAAAACTGCATGTTTCCCTCAAAGGTAAGCGTGTCCAATTCTTCAGATCTGAGGAGTCAGACGCATTCGACATGAGTCCGTCGTGGGCTTCCGTCCTTTGATCGGAGTACTGACCCCGACGCTGCGAAGGCTATGTACTACTGATGAGTATTGACAGATGTAAAGCTCAGTTGTCTTCGTTTAGTGCGGAGTAAGCAAAATACTCACTCCGACACGAAGGAATTCTGGTTAAATGGGTGTGAGGTGGCTACGAACACTTAACGATGCCGGGATCCACTGAAGACTAAGCGAATTAGGGAATGCAGTGATGGAATGACTTCACGCGATATGACGCCTCACTGTGTATGATCCCAACTACCACATTTGACACAATTGTTCACTAAAAAGACCTGCTGCTGATATGATCACTGTTATTTATTCTCTCGAGCTTCCCGTTATGTGTGGTATGAGTAAGAACGAAGTCATACAATGTAGGATACCTGCGGGCCGACGTCGAACTCGACCCCACCACTTCAGCTTAGCTTCCTTCCTCAAAATAAACCAAATCATATACTTCCTTGGTCGATTAAAAATTCTGCAAGTTCAGACGGATTTGGTCCGCTATAGAGAATAGATACCTTCAAATATCTACCAATTCTGTCGCTGGAATCTGTTGAATGGTCTTGTTGTGGTATTCACTGGGTGCCTCGAGTTGTTCAACTGTTCCTGCAGGGGAAAGCAATTCACATCAGATGTAGTACCCTACAACATACTGCTTGTTTCGTCTTGTGATGGAATTTTGGCCGGGTGACTTGCTTTTCACAGGCAGAAGCAAATATCAGCAGAAATACTGAAGAAAAATCAAGAAATCTGCTTGTGTTCAAAGGATGTATTGTTACTGAAATTCGTTCGTTGATAAGTGCTTATCTTACTGCTGCCAGTATGCAGTATATTAGGTGATCCTGCAATGTAAATTCTAGCAGTTCGTAGGTCGAATCAATCCCTTTGAGTTGAACTTTGAAGGCAGTGATTTACTCCCATGAAACGAATCAATCCTCCCTTCGTTAGAGAACTTTGTTTACTGGTTTATAAACTATACAATGTAAGAAGGAGAGGCGATTTTGATCGTAATGCTGTGGCACAAAGCAAAGCAGACATACCTGGTTGGGCTCCAACGTATCCGACCTAGGCAGTATTGTAAGAAACTCTGATCCCAGGGGTCCTTCTTCTCTATCCTGCACATGTTTCGCAATGGTTTCCTCACTCCAGTGTGTTTTCGGGTGAGAGAAACCTGAGTCCATGATTTCACACTGAAAAGCCGTAGGTTTAGCCGTCCTGAGGATCCCATCCGGTCCGATTGTTTGCCGAGGGTTTGAAATAGAGAATTGTACGCTACTGGTCTCCCCCAAAGGAGTAGGGTTGAAAACGAGTTTATGCGCAGAAAGCGTGACAGGAGATTTCACACATGTTGCAACGCAGTCAGTAGTGAATGTCCTAATATTGCGGGTGTGAAAGAAAGATGTAAGCAGTACACCATGTTCATCACGTAGTGAGGCAAACCATATTGGCCTTCATGAATGTAAAAACAACTGCCTCAATGAACCATCTTATAGGCGGTCAGCACTGAGGATGAAAAACAACAGAGGCTTGTTCTTGACAACTTTCAATTCAGTCACCTAGACTGAATTCTCATGATCAGTAGTATCGAGACTAGCACTGTTGCCGTTTTTAGCCGTTAAATTAAGTAGACTACTAATAAGTAGCCGGAAGTTGAGATTTTCACGTTGCTCAAATTTGGCTGGTCGGTTTTCCACCGAAATGACACTGCTATCGATCCTTGTGTGGTGCACATCCCCTGCCCAAAAATTTAACATGGCTATCTTGTGCGGGTATGTTCTAACGACCATCAGTCCATATCCTCCTTACAAATGCGACCACTTTTCTGGGCTTCAACATACGCAATTAGATCAACTCAACATCTAACCCGTTCCTACGCGATGCACTTTACTACCTGCCGCTGTGTAAATGTGATTAGGACGAAATCCCTGGAGTTCAGGCGAATGCCACCTAGCAGGATACGACCGGTCGAACTCTCAGTTCGAAGACGCGAACCGATGTGCTTACGTTATGATAGTGATAAAACAAATGAGTAGTGGTTTTTGAGGGATCTGGAATGCACCGGAGGTAAACAAGTCATAGAACATAGGCGGGTGCCTACATGGTAGGTGTCTTGCGCGGTTCCTTTGTAGGAGATCGGTTGAGGGAAGGAGTGCTTTTTGCGCTGGATTTGGTAACTGTAGACTTAGCACTGTCCGATTCACAAGAAATGGGAAGTTACGCTCTCTCATGCTAATTCTGAATGCTTAATAAGATAATCGTTCAGCTGTAACACCCTTTCGGTGCCATGTCACCCAAAGGAAGCACGAGGGCTGGGATACTGCAAGGAAGCCCAAGCCCAGACAGGGGAAGTCGAGAGGCAGAGATCGGGTTCGAACCACGGACCTTCCGGTCAGTAAATTCGCGCTCTCACCACTGAGCCATATCTCGCCCTCCGATGTAAACCCCATGGAATAAGCCGAAGGGTGGACAGGTAGGTGTAGTTCTAAAACCATCAGCATGCCCAAATGTTGGCCGACAACTGCCTAAGATATGAAAAGCTGGACGACACAATGCATGCGAAGGGGCGTTTAATGCTCCCCACAACTGTGGAGTTACATCCTAGGCAATCATTTGTCGCTAGCCGATAAGAGTCAACAATTAGCTAGATGTGATTAACGATCATCACAGGGTCACCTTTATCACCGTTGCAGGCCGATGTATAACTTAAACAGTATGTGCGCTCATGGTTTTTTTGATGGAGCTCACAAGCTGTATCAATACATCGTTTGTATATTTATTGTTCCGACAACTACGGAGTGATAGGAAATTTGCTGCATTTTTCATTGTAGTTATCGAGTTGAAATCAGGGTTACCGCTGTATTGGAACGCTGATTTCTCTGCATCTAAAGGCCAAAGCTGTCTGAATGAATGTAATGACTTTTAGGATCCGTAAGATTACGTAGGAAAATTAACAGAAAAACGATTCTTCTGATCTTTCATTCAGTCCTTCTGTTACTAATGCTGACGGCGCATGATAAACAGGACATTTCTGTGGTAAGTCTGAGTCCTGACCGCATACATTGAGATAAACATTCTCTTAATTACCAACCTTGTTTATGTTATATCGTACCTACAGTATGTGACCTGAAATGCGTGTGACTTGAAACTCGGGCTTTCCTGGTCGCATTAGGTATGTTGTAGTCATTGATCTTGCTGTCTTGTTTCGTCTTCATGACTCGTTAGACCGGGAGTAGTCTATTCATGAATGTAGATAACCTAGAAATGAAAATTCAGATATCCAAATCCTCCTAAGTTGACGGAAAAGCTGCGCAAAATTGGAGCTCTTTATTTGAAGGATGAGGTATACGTTCAAATAATACTACCAACTGTAATCGGCTGTAGCGGTCACTCACTAGATCACGCGTCACAAACACTCAAATCGCGTGACAATTCCTGTTCCCATTTGCAACCTTAGCCGAAAACATGTACACTACAATTTCCCATGCATTTTTTGTTTACGCGGCTACCACTTGCGTCACGCGCCAGCCTTACGAACTTCAGCCACATCAGGTCAGGTTGTATTCATGTTCGTGCAGCTATCACTCTTCGCTTTGCACACAATAAATAGGCATGCAACTAGGCCTCCGAACACACACACACTCGCGCGCACAGCACAGGAAGTCAACCGAGCTCCACAAGTCTGCACGGACAACTACGAAACACGTGTAGCAGCTATACTGCAGAGAAGACACGCCGCGCGTCCGGAACTTCACTCAGGAACTCTCAACAGTTGTCCTCAAACGATAAGTCACTTCTTGGCTTATTCCCTTCTTGCATTGTATTTATGTTTATCAAGTGCACCTCACTATTGTAACCATCATCACCATTCTGGCAAAACAGACATTTTTTAGTGCTTGTCACCTTGTGTAAATCAATTTAATTAAGTGACTACGTTTACACCAGAGCACTAACAAGACCTTAGGTGAAGCAGTTTGGGGTTCGGGAGCACGTACTTCAAACCTATCCATAAGCTCCACTGAGAGCTCCTCCACTGATCCTTATTTATTGCAACGCCGTACTAAATTATTCGTTATTCACAGAATCTTTTGGAGCTGTACTAATCCACGCTTTCAAAGTTCTGGAACTTTTCATTTTGGTAGATCAGAACACAAACAACAAAATCGACCACATGCCCAGTATGGTGCAGAGTCTGATCAATTTCTTTCAGTTGTCTGTGATGGCTTTATGACGTTCTCCTGACGTCTCTATCCACAATTCATGCCACTAACTGCCAGGTGACATAAAAAATGCGTTGATTAACACTCCACCGGGTCTTTAAAGGTAATCTAAACACTGAGGCATAGATCAGAGAGGTAACACGTTCATCCATTCCGGAAAGTCAATATTGGCCTTTGGCATGCAACCTACAAAAGTCCGTATTCTTCATTTTTGCCACAGACGGAAGGAGAATGTGAGAGAATGGGCCTATTCACATTGCTTTGTGCTGTCATCCTATCCGGGGTCAAAAGTTGCGGAAACTTATCTCATCTATAAATGTTAAACGGGTATTCGGTTGGCGGCATAAAGGGAAGGTCATTTCGGCACCTGTCCAAACAATGGCATTTTGGAACTTTGTTTTACGTAATCCCTAATTACCTGCCAATTCCACTTTTGCACATTATTCGAAACTTGAATTCTTTGACTTTGTCGGGAGTAAAGAGCAGTTCGAGTTCAATGGTTTGTTCTGGAAGAATTGTTCCAAAGCCATTGTTGGGTTGAACATCGACATACTAGGGAACAGGGAAGAAGGAGAGACAGATATGCTTTTATCTAATGTTTTAGCCCGAAGCATCTTTATAGCTGTGACGGAACAAGCACAATCGGCGTGTTACGATTTATATCAAAAAATGGTTTGGAATTTGCTGGTTACTTCAGAACTTTTCACAGGTATAGCCAAGAATTTTTATGTGAGTGAGACTGCCACCACGTAAATTTCATACCACTGCAATTGACGGTTTCACTGTGGTTTCGCTTGACAAACCAAATGGAATACTTAAATGTATGCAAACACTCGAATTTGGAACGATTTATGAAAAAAAAACAGACGGCGCACAGTTTGACCCATCCCTCTTTGCTGACAGACTCGACTAGTCATTGCTTTGATAGAGGTAACTCTTTCTACATGACGGACTTTTTCACGAAACGAATAAGCCAGACCAGGAAGTTGTTGAATAGAACAAAGTATGATAACTAAACCGCTTCTCCGGATAAAGAACAGTTGATGACTAGCTGGGTTTTCGCGCCATGACTGGCCAAGAAACAACCGTTTCCCCAGATTTGTGTGCCACAGTACGCCATTTTATGTGTGGATGCATGTTTATACAAATTTATGAAATTAGTGTGTTGGTAGTGAACTGTTGTTACCTAAAGTACTACGAGCGCATGATTGAATCACTTACAATCTGTAGAGTCTAGTATTGTGATGAAACATTGAAAACGTGGGTGACTTTTGAGAATTCGGTAGATGTTGTGTTGTAGAGCATTTGTTCACCACCTTCAATCTGTACCGCAACACAACACGTAAAGGCGTAGGAGCGTGGGGTCGCACAAGATCCTTCTGAACCAAAACGAAATGAATAAGTGAGTTTGATCAGCAACAGTCGGCTGATTCGTTGGATGGTTTATTAGCAACGCCGTCTAACGTGAACGTTTTTCTTGTAGTTGTAAAAACCACTGGAACCAAAATATTTCTCTTGGACATGAGCGTCTATGGTGTAGTAGAAGACCACACCTCAAAAACTCATTTACTGAGGTTTAATGAATTATATCGCGCTTAGACTAGCGGATGAGATGTACTGTATTCTTGGTAAAGATGACTCTCCTTTCGACAAATACATTCATTTGCAAATCAATTTGATTTTCACGTGAGACTCAACTGAGTCTCTCGTTTATGATATTCTTCAACTGAATTTGCTTCACAGAGGCCGCCTCATGTTTCACTTGGTACGATATTCGAGATATCGCAGTATATTTTCATAAAGGAAACTGCTCACAAGGGTTTTCAACCTTGTGAGTAGTTTCCTTTATGACTCCCCTTTCTTTTCCCATCCCTCTGTGAGAATGAAGTAGCTGTTTGTTTCAGTCAGTAGGCCTCTAATGGGAGTCAGCATGCTCCTCAATTACACATTTCGAAGGTACATTCCAGTATTTGGCGGGATAAAACATCAAAGCTACTTTAAGGCTCACAGTAGGGCCCTTCCACGACCAAGAAGCCCAACCGGCACGCGACTGGCCAGAAGATCGGGCCGCTTGCTGGTTCAGCATTGAGACGAGATCTGATTAGCCGAAAGTGTGAATCTGACTGTCAATTACGATTCAGTGTCCGCCGAATGCCGGTTGCTAATGGCGCTTCTAGGCGTCGGGATAATTGGAATGTTGTCGCTCCATACACTCTAAATATGATGGACTGTATATGTGTTGTTGATCTGGCTTTGGGCATTTAATACACTTTGCGCACCTTTGGTGGTTCTTTTGCCTAAAAGGCTAGCTTGGAAGGTTTAGACCGGAAAGTGAAGTGAGACAACACCGAGGCTTTACACCTAGACTCTCGAAAGAGATCATATCTAGAAGGCATGGAACTGTAGGTGAATTTCGTTTTGTCTCGACCCTATGAGTCTTACGGGGAAGTTTCTCATAAGAGGTCTTCTTCTCATACTCCATCCACTACTGTTTGTTCTAGCGACAAGCTTCGTTTTAAAGTCTCATTATTTTAGCCACCAAAGTTCCAAGCATGGTTCAGTAGAATGGCACAATGTTCAAGTCTTTTCCGGCCTTCAAGAGCATTTTAGTGCCTCAATCGATCGCGATATACGGACAATAAACGATGAGGAATATAGGAAACAGGATGTAGTAACACAAGGACAACGGTAGCAGCTTGCCTTCACTAAGAAAGGTTTGTTTGTGGATGAGTGATATTCATGTGGGTATGAGTGAATAGACTTGATTGTTTGTTGAAAACATCAGATCACTACCGGGAGAACCGGGCAAGGTTTGCTTGCCGACAGATGGTGAGCTATTCCTCAGGTAAAATTAGGGATGGTATCTGTCTACCCTTGAATCTACAAATGCTTATGCCCATCTGTTGGCGGATATTCCCCAATCAACTTTGGATCAAGAACCCAATCCATGTTTAAATTATTCCGGCTTTAAATGAAGTTTAACGAGTTACTCGTTTAACTTACTTGTGGCAAGTTGACTATGGCGAACTCTTGCGGCAGCAAACCTGGGTTCGTGATAGAAAATCTAGTGACTGCCGTCTCACTGAGTCCGACGGTTCCAAGATCGATTGCGGTCGGTGCCAGTTTAAGGTCAGATGTCGTCACAACCGCGGACACCACTAGTTTCAACACGTTCGTCTGTCCAGCCACACTAACTATTACTGGTACCTGAAGAACTCCTGTGTCTGCATCAAACTGTGGTGATAAGTCAAGTTGATCATTCATTTCTCCCAGATGCGAGTCTCTTCCACTTGTTAGTTCTTGTAGATCAGATGACAACGATTGTCTTGGAAGGAATTTCACCTGAGCCATTAGACGACCATGAGCCTGTCGTATGTAGGGAAAAGAAAAATCGGGTTTTCGTGTTGAAAAACGGATTTCTTGGGAATGTTGACAGTTTAGACGAGAGTGAGAGATATGGTATTAGCACCAGTGAGTACTGGTTTTAAAAAGCAGGTAATGTTTGACTACGGTAAAAGGTGCACAACGTATCAAAGGTCTACCTCTCGGTCCCTTTCCTGGGTACATACTGGCATTCACAACAACCAACACAACCAACAATACACGTTGGTCAGATATCAGCTGACTGACGCAACATTTTGAAGATCTTGATTCGGGCGCCAAACTAGACAACAGCCTAGCACTAGAACACATCATTCTCTGGATTCAGTTAGGGACTGGGGAGTATGATTGTGAATATGCACTGGTAAACGGCGAAACACTATTGTGAAGTCAGATTGAAAGGGTAGCGTGAATAGAACGAAATAGAAAAAATTCATCCCTCGCCTGTAACTTCCTTTCGGTTCCTAGCTGCCGAAGTAAGTGGAAGGGCTGAGATATTGTCAGGTTTCTGTGGTCTAGGCAGAAGTCCAGATGTAGAGGTTGGGTTCGGACCATTGACCTCTCGTTCTATGAGTTTACGCGTTAACCACTGACCTAGCTCGTAAGTAAGCACGTCTTCTGTGAGCAGTGCAGAGTCAACTTCACAGAGCGTATAGAGCCCCTAGGTAAAGCTGTGCACGGAGGTTTACTAAAAGTACTTAGATGACCACTGTACAATGTGGATAACCTGATTGCGCGCGAAGATATGTATTGCAATATTGATTACTAGTGCGGTCTCTTAACGTGGTAGGCCAAAGTAAAATCTAAGACAGATAGGATTGTGCGATGTGGTTCAACAACTTGGTACAGAACATAAGACGTTGCATGACAGGGTGTTTTTTGAATACACTGTTGCTCCTCAAAAGCTTGCATGCGCACCAAAGGCTCAGTTCAGTTCGGTTTGTCGGCTAGAAACCATGCATAAAAAATACGTGATGCCTCCAGCTGCCACAGGTTTGGTCACCAAAAATGGGACAGCAAAGAAGATACAACCAGGCATTGTAGGTAATAGTATAGAAATTTAGTTGTTGACTGAAACAGTGTGAAATCCTGCTCCCTACGGTCAGTTACCGTGCTTCGAATCCCCCCTGGGATCTATCACATTTGGGAACGGTGCTTAGTGCTTTGTTTCAACTGTATCTCTCTGGGGAGCTCATCTCTTACAAGAAGAATCTTCTATTTGGCCCCGGAGATCTTTCGATACATTTCGGGCTCCTCAATAAAACCTCGCTTGGATCAGTCCAAGGTCACTTTTGTAGGAAACATTAGGTAAGATATTTTCTCGTCACATTCCAAACCATCAGCCAACTTTTCTTGGACGCATATCAGATACTTGATGGTCAGATTGTATTCATGGCTCGTTTGCCGGTGGGGCGAGATGGCTCAGTGGTTAGAGCGCGAACTTACTGACCGGAAGGTCCGTGGTTCGAACCCGACCTCTGCCTCTCGTCTTCCCCTGTCTAGGCTTGGGCAACCTGGCAGTATCCCAGCCCTCGTGCCTCCTTCTGGTGGTATGTCAGTTAGGTATCAAAAGGGTGCTACAGCTAATCGATCTCCAGTACTTACAAGAATCGTGCAGGGATAAGATACATATAAGTAAGGCGTTGCAAACACTGTGTACGCTATTCCTTGCTATCCTGCCTAGCCTCACTTCCTACAGCGAGGTTGTTGACAGCTGCCACATGATCATCTGATCAATCAATACAAGGCGCGAAAGTTGATCAAGCCGGCGTCTATATTATCCGGCTTTTCACTTCCCGGTTTCGGGTACTCTGGCTGTAATGTTTGCACAATGCTTCCAGCACACCACATTCAGAACAGCTGGAAAGGTATCGTTTTTCTTCTCGATAAGGCTTTAAAATAAACTGTGTTTGTACGGCAGTGAATTGCAAGTGCTGAACACTGATGTTGTGCTGTCGATGACAATGTTGGCTGTAAGAGATTCGAGGTGAAAATTGTCGTCCTTTTAGAACCGAGAAAAAATCCAGTGTGGGCTTGACAGATTCCGGTAACGAACTCCTGAAACGAAACTACTGATAATAAGTTCCCAGAACTGATTTAGGGGATTTCTTTTACTAGGGATGGATATTTAATAATCCCGGTTGGCGTTTGAAATTCGGCGCATGTACGCCAACACTCGATCACTTCGTGTTGCTTAGTAGAGACTTAAACGCAAGTCAGTGAGATTTACGCTATTTAGCTGAACAGGGGCTGGCCTCATTTCGGGAAGGTCATATTTCTGGTGCATCCAATTCAAAATTCCGCTAGCTAACTATTTGAAAACCTTCAGAATATAGTACATGTTTAAGGTGAAAATCAACTGAGACTCCAAAAACGTCGAGGTTCTGGCTGCATGGATACACCGATCGAGAAGTGACTGACACGGGCAGCGCATGCACGAGTACGTCGTAAAATTCCTCGACGACACCATCTTGTGGTGCGTCAGTTATTTGATTTCCTTATTACGAGCGAATTAACTCATATTATGTGACTATATCCCACCGTTTCTTCTCAAATAGTAAACCATACTTTTTCGTTGGGCATTGGTGGAAATGCAGGAAGGAGTGAAGGTGGACTTAAACGTTTATCGCATGGTGTGTAATAGTTTGGGTATCTGTGGGTTCGCCGATTTGCTATCGATCAAGGGCGATCAGCTCACATGCTAGCTGATTGCGGTCGGCTTGGAATCACACAAGAACGAAAGAAAAATATGGTCCTACTATGTACTTTCATATTGAGTACAAAAATGCACCTTAGAGCACAAAATTTCATATATTGTAAACAAACGCGAGCGAAATTGAAGTGCACCTCACTGACTAAACGAACTTGACTTAAGTACACTCCGAACCACTTCTGTAAACAATTATTCAACAAACATAATCAAAAAGAGAGTTTTTATCGCTTCCCCTCTCCATACTTGGGGGATTCAGGCAGCACTTTGATGTTTTCATTCTTCACTGTAAACCGCAAGTAGTCAGGGACATCTATTTTCTGGAATAAGACAGGCTACCCTTGCCCCAAACACTGCAGCGATAGGGTTTCTAACTGGTGTGAAAGAGTCAGTTGAATTCGTTGATTTCTTTTTCATTTCCCATTGACTGGAGACACATTAGATTGTAAATGTCCACTTGATATCAAAATTATGCATTCGGACTTGGGCTAGGAAATGGTGACCAAAGTTTCCCATCACTATGACTTGAAATTCTGTTTCGAAATGATTTCACGGATGACGAAGTTGTAACTTAACTTCGGCCTTTCCCTTCCTTTTCACTTTTTGATGCGGATATGAATGACACCACGGTGGCCCATCACATCAAAGGAAGCCGTACAATGTGTAATGCGATATGCAGTTCGTGCTGAGCCACATGTGCGTCCACGTGAACTCCCGCTAGGGACCCGAGGGAATAAGACCGAATGGTAAACAGCACGCAGACTGATGATATTTAAACCCCAACAAAAGCTTCACTACACTGGTAGAGTTCCAACAAACCTGGACGGCTCCCATATTCGGTAGAATTTCCAGATGCTTTTCGATCCGTGCGTCCATTTTCACCGTAACCTTGAGTGCACCATTTGTTCGATTGTTAATGGAGAAGCTGTCCTGATAGAGGCGATCAAACCAACATATTCCTAATAAGATGTTAGTAGTTGAAAGCCACGTAGGCAGATCTTTTGGAATTCCTTGAGCACAGATATGAACCGGTTCAACACTAGGTTCTTCGAAGTGAATCACAAACCGGGCGGACTCTGTCTCCCCGAGTAACCATTCACTACCTTCATTTGTGGGTATCAGCGTGGTAGGGCGCCATATGATCTCCAAATTAGTACTGCTGTATGCTTCCAGGAATCCTTCCGTTGGTTCACCACACTGGAACTCCTGCGGACAGTAGGTGTGTAGCTCAAGATCATCGATTGTTTGTCCTTCAGCCGAAGCTTCTTGTTCGTCAGCTAGATTTTGAAATGAGAGAAAATAGAATTCCATGCGGTTGTTGGTAAGAAACAATAAACTGTATTATCAGCATGTGTGTTAGAACCAACAAAATTCCGCTTCAGACAATCCATAAAGATTTTGAACATTTTCGATCCCAGTTAGATACAGTTGTACAAACACCTGATGCGGTTAAACCAGGGGCATCTTAGACGCATACTTTCGCGGCGTAAACTGGAGGAACCGCCATTTCTCAAAATAAAATTCCGGGCCAAAATATGATAATTATGGGATGCAAAATTTTGGACTCAAAGACGTCCAGAGGAATATACCTGAAAAACGGTTATTTAAAAGACTTTGAACATTCAACTATTTCCTGAATATCCGAATTTTTCACCAGGTACACTAAAGTACTGCAGTACTACCTCAAAAAAATGCCTTCCTTGAAGATGGTGCTTTCTGTCCCAAGGCAACAATATTACAATTGAACGCAAATGTAATTTCTGCACACGGCTGAATCCCTCCTGGACAGAATAGTCTGGATACTCGAAAGTCTTGCACATCCTTAGCACTGCAAAGTGGCTCCTCTCAACCGGGCTAGTATAGATGAGAAACTTCCACCCCAGCCAGCTAAACTAGAGTAAGAACGAACCAATCCACTTTGTTTTTAGAAAGTGCACGGAATTAAAGCCAGAAATGCTGGTTCTTTTTGAGCACGGAACAAAGACTGTTTAAAGCCTCTGAAAAATTACAGTGAAACGATACTGGAGCCATTGAAAACTTGACTCACTTTCTGCAAACTGTCCAATGGTTTCAGTTCCAGCCTCCGTTGAATGTTCCTGGAAAGGTAACCGAATATAAACAAACGCTTGGCAATCTTTCTCTTGTAATCGGATCGGATATTAAGTCGAAGCAATTTCACAAATAATTCGACCTCAAAGAGCCATATATAGGTATCGCAACGTTACAGGAAAACCAGCATTCAGACAACAGAGATTTGTGGCACGAAAAACGAAACCTGTTCAAAACAGAGTCCACACCGTATAGTGCACAAATAAAGTGTCAACGAAGAAAACCGTAAGCCGTGAAATAAAAGAACATAAATTGGTAGGCCAAAAATCGTTATACATTGATAAAACCTTTCGGACATTTCATTTAGGTTTTTTTATGGACGTGTTTAGTTTAGACTTGAAAAAAGCATGAGAAAAATTTGCACGGTCCAGTTGACTTCATTCGGAGGAAAGAGGCAAAGTTTCCCGATAGTTTGACTAGAATTTAAAGACCAGCAATGCTTGGATTAATCCATCTTCACTTGCAAAAGGGACAAATTTACTCTAATGGTGCGATTCTCCCGAAAACACAACAAGAAAATTGAAGTGTTATCAATGTAGACCGATGTCACCTAGTCTAGATCATTAGCTGTTTAGTTCCTTATCATGCCGCTCCGTAAATTCAAGGCCAGTAAGCGGTACGGTCTTTGCCTGACAGAGGTTTGACAGTTCAGCAGTCCAGTTCACCGTGGTTTGACAAGAACAAGCAACTTACACTGAAGACAATGATGTTCTCATGACGGAAACATATGAAAAGCAGAGCAAGCAGCATTAATTCCGGGGGAAAAAGTCAATCCAAATGAACTTCAACTGTCATGAAATCAGAAACTTAATTCTATCGGAATACCAACCGTTCCTGTTAAAAGGGCCCCTTGACCGTGGACAGAAAAGCTAATGTATCCATTCAAATTGCGTATAGACTTACATCGCACTGAATTCGTTCCCCCTGTGTATTGTGCACCGGTTCATTTCTGTTCAATCCCAAATCACGAGTCTTATCAACGGCAGAATCGTGGCTTCCCTGGATGGCAAATTTGAAGTGAACACCTTTTCCACCGGTGTTCTGCAAAATAATTTGTCTTCTTTCAGTTTCACCAATCACGACCTGCCCAAAATCTACAAACTGACTGTCAACAGCAATCTGGAATAGATGAATGAAAGAGAGTTTGTGAATTGTCAGAATGGAAAACGTGTTTTTTGAATCTGGTCCAACAAGTTTTTTAGAGTCGAGATGAATACTTCTCATAAAATGCTCTCAACTCATGCAACGTCTGCATTAGAAGTGAATGTGAACAAACAATACATTCTGGGCGGAGGTCCCACTTTAAAGATTCCACATTCTGACAGAACAGGTGAAATCTATTGAGTCAAGCTAATAACTGGTCACAGCTTGTTATGAGTACCTGACAAAAGGAAGCTATTCAGCTTGGCTATACCTCATTCCTTTCATTGATATGTTTGAGTGTTCCATGTCTTTCGGCCAAAAGAGAAAGCCCGCAAAAGCTATGCCGTTGTCCAAGAGGAAAGATTTTGTAACAGTCTTAGATTATTACACTGAAGTGCATTAACCCAATCGCTTTATACAGAAGGGGATCAAAAGAAGTTTATCTTTGTGGTCAAGAGTTTTTCAGGGTGCATTATGGCATCCAGATGACACAATTTCGGACAAAAGACTGTACAAGGACGTACAAGTTCTTAGGCATTTCTGCACTCAGGCACCTTCGGAGAACGTCTCAGGCACATTTCTGGAAGCTTTTCCAGTCAGTCATAGTAAATGTTCATGTTATTATCAAACTGTGAGTATTTCAGAAGGAGGAATAATTCACGAGTTTTGCAAACCATCTATCTGAGAAGTATTCACCCGGGAAGCCAGCCGTCACGTGACCACGTTATGTGAATTCCGTGATTGATTGAGTGGCCCTATATCCTGCCTAAGTGAGTTAATTACACTGCTGATCATCGTTCGTGGCCGAACGGTCGAGTGGTCAGCCATTAGCCAAGGAAGGTGCGGGTTAGCTTCGTAAGGTCTTCGCTGCTGCTGCTGATTCCCGACAAAGACAAAACGGCTCTGTAGTGCCTCTTAGCTTTACGGCATAGACTGGACTCAGTTAAAGGACGAAATAACCTTTTAATTGCGGCACGTAAATTCATGTTAGGCTTTCAAAAGATTGATGCACCCAAAGAGTGGTGCTTCAGCAACCCAGTGGAAACAGGTTGAAGTAGATGTCAAACGGGGACGATTAGAGTGTAAAGGCATCAATTCTCTATTCCATCATCATCATTCTCATCATCAGCTCTAAGTATGCAAGCTGCTGATATTGAAGAGGAATAGTGGGCAAGGCATCTTTGAGAGATTAACGTACGAGTGGAGCGCAACAATAGATTTGAGCGCCCACAGGTCGTTGAAACGACGCTGGGAGCAATGCCGGAAAGAGGGTATTATCATAGTGTCAAGCGCTTTTGCGAAATACCGAATATGGGTAATGATTATTGTAGACGACAGAATCCCCCACACCAAATTTGGACATAAGAAGACGGAAATTATTGTTCCTTGGTATTGGAGAAACAACAGGACGCCCAGATTAGGATGTCACTCAGCGTGACGGCTAAATATGACACGTATTTAACGTTCTGACCAATGAAGGACAGTGACCGGGGAATGTGAAGCAGGATTTCCTATCGTGCCCCCATCATAGGGCTGACAGGGCGTGGTAGTGCGCTGAGCAGTGTTGTGATTGTGAATAATTATTTATAATTTAGAGTAGCCATCTAGAAGGAAAGGGTTATCCACAAAACCAGAGATTGAGCAACCCAAGGCATCCTCAACTTACTGGCGTTCGACGGTTGCGTGGGGAATTTTTTAACATTCTAACGGGATAACATGAAAAGAACACGGGAAATAGTTCTATAACCTTTCATTGCAGTACCGTGTGTTCTGCTGATGATTGAATCGCTGTGGACATCCGCCAGGCCTTTTCAAAGCCATTGTCAAATTAAAATTGGCGGCAAAATGTTTCGATCGATGCTTCTAACCACAATAGTGCAGCGGAAAAATAACAGCCTGACATATATTTCCATTTTTTGGTCAGTTTCAAGGTTCCCTCATTTGCAGTGAAAGCCATAGCATCAAGTAAAGCCCTTACTTGCAAACAAGCCCTGGCGTATTCTTGTGCACCAGTGTAAACTTTTGGTAAATTTGTGAACAGTATAATTCTGAGTAACCGGCTTGTTAAAACCAGAAAGTATTTTTTAACCTGGTTTCGTCCAGTAATCAAACATTTTTCGGGAAACGAACAACGAAATGAACAATCTGACAATTGGTGTAGACCACACCCCAACTTACTTCTTCAGCGCGTCGGGGGATAGTGAATCAGGACTGCCTGCATTTTCAGACCTAGATTTTAATTTTATTTCGCATAGCTCCATGGAATTAACCAAAGATTTCCGAGTTGTCCGCTAAAATCGATTTTGAGCTGATGGCTCAACTCACGATCAGATTCATCCAATCCATACTTACACACCGATCAAAATCATAAGGCCGATTTAATCCAGTGCGATTCATGCAGCAAAATTTATTTTACAGGGATGCCTTTTTGCATAAGGTCAATCCAGAGGGCAAAATTGTGCTTTAATAACTAGAATATATGGTCCGTCTGCGTACACACATGACCTTCTTAGTTGCTCACTTCTACTCTCCAAAGCGGTTCCTGGGTAAGGGAAAGAAAGTCTACCTGTTCTGACACAAATGGCTTCTTCTGAATGGCAGGTACCAAGGCATGGCGGGAGGAACAACCTGGTGGCGTTTCATTGCTATAGTGACAACTATCGGCCTAGCTTATACACGCAAAAGTCCTTGACAGAGGCAATCAACTTGCATTTGGGTACAGGAATCGGTACACATAATGATAGAGCGTATCCATCCTTTCATTCTCATTTAGATCAGGAAAAAACTGATTGTATGCAGAGTGCAGCTGACGAGATAAAAAGGAAACGCTAACACTGTGCAGCCTACGTCCCCTTCCTTGTTAAGGAAAAATCGTCGAAAGTAATCGTTTCTTCTAGGCGAGCACGGTCTACGAATTTTCCGCCGTTTCTGCAGGTCTGGGATCGGAAATGAGCGAATGTGAGCTACTAGTGCTGGCGCACTGCATTCAGTCTCACTTCCGTCGGTTAATGGGTTTTCACGGTAAAGGAAAAATTAACTAGCTAACTGACTACTTAAACCATGAATAGTAGTCTCAGTGATTTAGCACGGTGATTTTCTGTCAGCATGTTTTCGCATATTCTTATTGATGCGATCCGTAAATCTCCAACATATCTGAGTTGATTGTGGGTACAAACTGAGAGTGAAACGGTCGCGTGGAAAAATGAAAGTACGATGGGCGTTGACAATAATTATCAGACCTGGTCCTGCTGAAGGAGGTGTGTCTAAACTTGTAGGTCGTCTGCGACAATATAAGGGGAATTATCAGGAGAGCTAATAGTGGTAAAGGTAATATTGATGAAGAGCGCGTTGTAAAACAACACCAGACCATACGTGAAAGTAGCTTTCGATGAGTGGGTATTGGCCAGAAAGAAGCTTTGAGCCTTGGTTAGAAATACTGGTTTACCAAGACCACAGCGTCCTAATTGTTCCCAAACAGATTGGTGAGTTTGCCAGTTCCATTCTAAGAAACTACTGATAAGAAACAACTGATGTTAATACGAAACTACTTTGTACATACCTCGTATTTTTTTGTCGTGGCTTTGAAAGGGATACTGAAGGGACCATTGGGAGCCAGAAAGTTTAGTTGCCCACATAGATCCCGTTCCAGTTTCGGAGTAAAGATCACCTCAAAGGTGAAGCTCATTCCCGGAGAAATCACACCAGGAGGAGAATAGCTGCGAAGAAGTTGGTGTGGCGAAAGAACAAATAGATATGGGATAATAGTTTTCCTGAGGAGAAGATTTATTACGTAAGGACCCTTTACAAATAATTCTTTACCTGTCCTGATGTACTTGACATTGGTCCAATACACCTGAATTTCAAATTGATTTCTCATTGATGATGCAACTAGATGACATTGTCACACATTTTCTGGTGTTCCGTGATTACAGGTGAAAAGTTTTTACTTTCAAGAAATCCATTGAAGGCATTAGCACTTCATTTTATGGCAACCATCAGTTTATCCATGGGTTTCTCAGGAGCATTAAATGTCCGTATTCCAAGAAAATTATCGCGCCACGTGAAAATTACCTACACTGTTTCCAAGTTGAACAGGCAACCAGCTGACATGTTTTTCTATTTTTTGGAACGGGGGGAGGTCTCTTACACGAACCCCACTTCAATGACAAATGAGCCTTTCTTTGAATAACAATGACTGATTGGTGTAGGATATGCTCCGAAGTATGTGCCATAACTGACAATAGCCAATAAACTTTCAGCTTTAGTGCCCTTCCGGTGCCTAAATACTATGCCACCAGAAGGAAGGACGAGAGATGGGACACTGCCAGAGAGAGGAAGTCGAGATGCAGAGGTCGGGTTCGAATCACGGACCTTCCGGTCAGCAAATTTGCGCTCTAACCACTGAGGCATCTCGCCAACCACAAAGTCTATTTTACTGTATCTAAAGACATTGGTTTTCGAAAACCTGAAGATGCCTCACATCAGCTGTCCGCAGAGGTGACATCTCGCAATCATAAACCAGGCCAGCCCAAAATGTAGCCTGGCACACGTGACCCCTGAGACCCGGTTATATGCCTTTTTGAAGCCACAGTTGACGCGAATGGGCAAACCTGATTTGGACGTTTGAGACTTGAGCGCCAAATTTATTAAACATACTGCCGTCGGAGCCTATACAAATGCCCATTCATATTAAGTTCTCCACCCAGGATCCCCGAATATGACTGTAGATATTAGGCGTATTTCAGGCGGACACAACTCATCTTGGATCGATCCTGAGCCTGCATAAAGACGGTTGTAGTCTTGATTCATCTGTGTACAAACCCACAGCAAAATTTTCAATCCCTTCTAATTTGATAGATGAGTATATGCAGTCAGCGCCTACACGGAATGGCACCATGCTTCACCTCCTTAATTTTCATGATTTCAAGGATGATTCTCACGGAATTCTCGTTTGAATAATCCCCATTCTGTTCTGATACAATTTTCCGAAGCTTACTTTGTCTAGAAATTTCAAAGTCGCGGTGGACGCCGTAAAACCCAAATGTTAATGGACACTGCCTACTTCTCATCATTCAGTAGTGTGTGAAACCGCCTATTTGACCAAGCGCACGGCCACACAGAGGGCTTTCAAAGGGGAAACTTACCGAACTGATACAAAATCAAGCAGTTCTTCACTCATGTCTATGTATCGGCATGTTATGGCTTTGAAAGACGCATTGGTTAGTTGGACTTTGAGCTTCCTGACACTGTTCACTTCGAAATCCTTGAAAATACACAAGAAGTAGGTCATTAATTGTAAACAGAAACGATGCAGTGCTCAGTATATTCGGGAAAATCCAGGAAAATAAACGGTAGACTAAAATACCGTGCTTGCTATCACAAAAGCAGTATGAAATGCCCTCTTATCTTCGGGAAAGTAAATAAGTTGTTTACGTTTCTCTCCATTCAGCGTAGATTGGATGTAATCAGTGAAGTAGGGTGATGGATTTTTAGCTTAAAGGTGCAGAAATGTGGGCATATACACCATTCAAAATTTTGTTTGATATAACTGTAGGTGGGCGAATTATTGGAGAGTGATAAAGCAATACTTGACTGTTATCCAAAGTCTTTTCCCGAATTTTAATCACGTTGTGAGAAATTGTATGGGTTTTGAAAGGTTGGAAATTACCACTTGATCTTGAACATCAAAATATTTTCTAATGTTCTGGTGTAATTTTCATTAGAGATGCCAAACTCAGCAGAATGTAAAGGCCAACACACTTTTAGGAATGACTGTGAGCTTGGGCGATAATATTTTTTCAGCGAAAAAACAATGTTCGAGTTGCGACGTATTTCGTAGGCGGGTACTTAGTAACGAATCCGATTAGGTAGAGAAGCAGATCAAACTTTCCTGGTTGAGGTGGTTAGATAGTGTGCTACATATACCGAACCATCGTCTGCCGAGGAAAGCTTTGTTTCGTGTTCCGAGTGATTGTTGTCGAAAGGTTCGCAAGGGATAGGTGATAACATGGCAACGTAAAATGAAAGCGGCCGCTGTAAACTGAATGCTGTGGAATCTTCGCGCCTCCTCAACCGGAGCCCTACTTGAAAGTGGTTGGAATCCATGGGAGACGTGGCAAGCAGCCAATTCTAGTGGCTCACATGCTAATACCCCCAGGCTGTATTTCCCAGTCAAAGTTTGCCTGTCGTCGTGCGCTGGAACTGTGTGGGGTGAAGTTAGAAAAGAGAGCCTGGCCGAGCCCTCTGATGGCGACTTACTTCGACAGGATGCTCAGATGTGTTCATTTTCAACAGAGAGGGCACCTTATTCTTGGTCGTGTTCCCTAGGAACATAGGTCTTCTTCTCAAGAGGATTATGTTCAAGATAGCTGTATACGCTGTAACAGACAACAATTTCTTGTTGTCCTTGTCCTCCCGGGGTTTGTTGGGATTGTCGCATCATCATCATCATCATCGACAGCATGACATCAGTGTTCAACACCGATGCTTCACTGCAGTACAATTATGATTTATTTGAAAGCCTTATTGTGAAGGAAAGAATAAAGATGGACGGGGAAGGGACTTAGTGTTAGCTTACTACAATCATTCCGAGGTGCCTACACCTCCAGACACTCATTCAGGCAATCTGGATAGAAACTGACAACAAGTTCGCCACTGACATCGGTTGGCAGCCATATCTTGCAGCGTCTCCAACCAGGAGCAGTGAGAATCACGCGGTCCCCAACTTGGAAGGCGAGTAGCACCGACAGCACCCAAGCGTTTCGTAATCTCCTTCATACCCCTCTGCTAGGTCAAGGGTTGGCCACCTCTCTGCCTCCGCCACTCTGAATTGGACATGGAAAACAGCACTCTCTTCGGCAAACGATGATTAGGCATACGCAACACGTGTCTCAACCAACGCAGCACGCTAATTTGATCTTTTCTAGCAATCGTGTATTAGTTCAATGCCATAGAAAAGCGCTGTACTTATCCACGATTCAAGGAGGATGCAATACCGTAGTGGAAAAAACCCATGAAGTCACACAATTTATGAGTAGTACACCCAATAATCGTGCCTGGTCCAGGAAACATTGCCTTCGTTTGTGATAAACAAGTAGTAAGAGAGAAAGGAGCAGAGAAGAGTTAATTAGGGGCGGAAATATTTCGAAATAAATGGTTCGTGACTTTACGTAGACCGTGCGAGCCTCCAATGCAATGCTTTTTACCTTGAACCAGATTTTCGAAGGAATACTCCTGAATCCAGGTCCGTGAAACTCCTTGTGACCCACAATTTGTGGTTGAACAATATGCTCACGAATCCTATTGAGAGAGCGTCGCAGCAGCTCCTGTAATACAATATACAAGCATTGGAAAAAAACTTTGTCAGGACCGCCTTCAGTTATTTCAAATAACGTTGATTAGCAAGAAAATTATTCATCGCGTGGGACATTTAGGGACTGTGTCAAGGTTGCGTCTCCGACGTATTGTTGAGATATTGGCAATTTATGCTCCGCATAAACAAGAATATGTGAAGACACACTGAGAGAAAATTGCTGTGCTCAGTCAGTGGGACTACTAGTCATGGTTCAAAGTAGTGAGTTTCGCCAGTTAAATGTTTCCTTCATTGTGAGCACCATTTAACCGATGGAAGTGCACTGCACCAGCAATAGCCTGCGTTTGCTCATTTCCATCCCCAGACTTCCTTTACTTTATGTCGTGTTAACTCAGCTCAGATTGTCTATTCACGAGTCATGTTGTGGATAGTAAACCGCCCTCTCTTCACTTGTGACATTTGTCACTCTGTCATAGCGGATCCTTGGCGGTGTATTTCAAAAGTTGGACTCACGAATAGATTTGGTCTACTTAAGCCTAATCTAATGTTCACTGCATTGTCAGTCATCTGGCAGGTGCTTTGCTTTCCCATGCTTTGGAACTTTGTCTTCTTCTACCGTTGGTTTCTTAGTGGAGATCAAAAAGGAACTATTCAGCGTGACACAGTCCGGAAGAATGTGGAGCCATTCATGAATTTGCCGACCCATCCTGCGAGTTAGGACACACAGTTTCTTTCGTAACACTGGCCACGAGCCTAATGGAGACACTATCAAGTGGTCCAAACTTTTGTTAACCTAGTCCCAGGAATGCTCAGTTTGAGTTGGAAGCTAAATCTGGGAGTTTGTAGGTCAACTGACGGAGCTAGTGACTTCTTCCGAGGTAAATGTAGAACAGTTGAGGTCAAATTTTGTCAGTTTTCGATATTGATATCCCATGAGGCATGAAAACAGATAGATAAATGTGTGGGAATTCTCTTGGTGGATGGATAGATTCGACTACGTTGATAAGAAAAAGCATCGATAGCAGTGATTATGGACGAATCTGGTCCACCCGTAAGCCAATCCTACGGTTCTGTGGTCTACTAGAAGGCTCAGCCTTGGCAATCATCATATAATGTCTTCATTAAGTGGCTCGTTAGCCTGTTAGAACCACCCAGAAAAAGTATCAACACAGTCTGAGGGACACTTTAGAGTTCGGTAGTCAGACTAGGGGTCTCAAGATCGATATATATTCTTTGTTCTTCCTTGACCTCACTCGATATATAACAACGTATCACTTATGGGGACTACTTTTCTGACTTGACTGGGTGCAGTGGCAAAGATATTCATCTCTCTCTCTCTCTCCCGTACCTTAAAGTACCGCAGCTGATTTGTGCCCACAGTGAGCAGTTCAGTTTCAGTAATGAAATTTATCTGTCGAAGGGTGGAGTTACGATGTACTCTGCTTTAGGTGCCGTTCTTTTTGAAGTCTTTTCATGAGCAAAATTGAAACTCAAAAGTTTAGTATAGTGAATAATCCCCACCGCTTCTACGTGGACTATAACTTCGTAGCCGGTGATGGTAGCCGTAGGACAGATAAGCTGACAGTTTTATTTCGCTTCTTACTGACATAAAATTCACTAGTAAACCAAAAAAAGACCGACGAGACCGTACATCACAGACTCCACAGAAGGTCACAAGCCACATAACTAATCTGATTTGATGATTGCCTAGAGGGCCGATGAAAGCAAGTTCTTTGGACTCTTTGCAAGAGGAACGTAAATTTTAGGGAAACGGTTGCCCTGAACGGTTGGAACTCATGAATGTCCTGTTTATTAAGCATACAACTAAACAATACTCATATAGACGTAACCTGTTACTCATAAGGTTGCTGAAAATTCTTCGACAGCCCACGACCGGTTTCGCGCTTCTTGAGGCTCATCAAGTAGGCGCAGTCCCTGAGTTTCCGTCAACATTATGTTTTACTTGAACCCAAATTGCACAAAATTACCGAAGTACACTCATTTGCAAACAAATTTGGTTTTGCGGGAGACTCACCTGGAGCCCAGCTGAATTTCTTGTTTATGATATTTTCATACATGTATCGCGATATCTCGAATATCGTACAAAATGAAATATGAGACAGCGTGGTGCAGCACATTAAGCTGCTTGAAAACATCATAAACGAGAGATTCAGCTGGGTTCCCGGCGAGTCTTCCGCAAATCCAAATTTGTTTGTCAACGGGTGCTTTTCGATAAACAATACTCAGTTGAGGAAAAGCACGTTTGTATGAATCTTTCATTCGAGTGTGACTCGGTTTTTAAGCTAGCTATCGAAAACTTTGAATATTCTACGGTTCTGAGAAAGATGGTCCCTAACTTGTGGTCGAGTTTCAGTTTCACCCCCATTATTAACTCCTGTTTGAATGACTGATTGCCAAGCTCTACCCATAGATGTTGCATCTGCATGCTGAAGAAGAGCGTCATACGTTGATTTTAAAAGAAGGCTTTTGTCAGAGCAAATATGAGGACGCCATTGAATGTCTGTCTTTTTGTATCTGAAAGAAGTGTAGCTCAAGCAAAATTACATCAAATCTGGCCTAACTTAATCATATCATAGATTAAGGGGAGCACATCTTTGATGTCATACCACGGGTACGCGTGAGCCGATCACGACTGGTACGATCCTGACTGTTGTCGATTAGGTTTCGACGAAATAACCTGCAATTCAGTGTGGAAAAGTAACTCGTGCTACCTCTGAACTTGAGCTGGCCGACGAAAATAAACTTTTTATGTTGCTTACTGGATTCCGCGACACGTTGGCTCCTCTACCCCACTCATTTTTAAAGATTATGTACCTGTGAATCTCATATAGCTTTTGCATATGATTTCTGACTAGTGGCATATTACTAGGGGGCTACTTATAGAAACTAATCTTTGTTAGATACCTCTGTTCTCACTTTCGGTCAGGCTCACATTCGATATTTTTGTGCCAGGTTTTTGACACTGTGGTTAACCTTTCGCTTGAACGACTGGTTTTCCTTAGTTATCCGGTTTCTAAAAAAAATCGGTGACTGATTTGCTTCTATCTAGGTTCGGGACGATTATGCCTGTCATGCGCTCGGGTTCATGGTTTTTTATCGATCAGTGTGAGCCTAGGCCTAGTGACCAGTCTGTTCTCCTTGACACCCTTGCCCAGCAAGGAATACCCCGAAAATTTGTGAAACTGTTTATATCCTCAGGCCTTCGGGCATGTGAGAGTGTACTGGAAGCTCTCAGAAGCTTTTGTACACATAGTGTTGTCCGTCAGGGGTGGTCACTCTCTCCACTCGTGATCGACGGGTTAATGAAACACAGGTTGGAAGGTCTTCAAAACCACGGTGTTCAAATAGCTGCTGACGAGACACATCTCGATCTGGAATATGCAAAGACATCGTTCTCATCTTTGAAGAGGGATGTCTGTAAGCACATCGGAATGATTGGAGTACTTTAGGCTCAAGTCCCTTACTCATTCACTTTTCTTCACAATAAGGCTTTTAAGTAAATCATGGTTGTACGGTGTTGAACACTGATGTCATGCCGTCGATGATGATGATGATGAGCGAAATTCAAGCGACCAGCTCTTCCTAGTAGAGTCAGCTGTGGTGAGACGAACTGGGGTATGGAATTATGTGACTGCTACTCACCGGATTTGCTACTTCACTGTAACTGCTAGGTCAGCGTGTCAAACATCAACTGTGCAGGTAGAAACCCTACCTAAGAAAACCTGGCCTAAGAGGTCATCAGAAGACCTTAAGACGCGTTCTGATTAATTGCGCTATCTAAGAAGTGTAGTGACATCCACTCCTATTTCTATTTAAATATGGAGTATTCCTAACTCGAAGAATGGTTTTTGTGTGACCCCTGTACAGTGGTTTTCACTAACCTTTTCCAACGTCGTTGGTGGTCGGTTTCTTTGTGTTCTTGTGCAACGTCTACTGGTATCTTGCAGGTTGTCCTCTTCACTTTTTCCAAGTTCACAAAACCCTTCCTCTGTCTCATCCTCGGTCAATTCTTCCCAGTCGTCTGCAATCACTTGCGTGTACGCGTTGGTGGCATCCCGATCAACTGAAGGCAAGAACAGAACAGACCATCTAGTACAAATTGAGTAGGTTTTGGAGGAACAACGAACAGCTGAACTTTGTGGGCTTACGGAAGCTCCATTAGGTCAAGTGGGGAGAGAACACCAGAAACACAGTTTGATTGGATCAGATTTACAGCATCTTAAACAAGGAATCAGTTTGCCACGTTTTGTCTCAGGGACTTTATTTGGAGACGGCACGACTCACCGAAATGTGTACGGGGGGTCTCGAACTATCTAGAAATGGCAAATTAAAGCCATCTTCTATCGTATTAGTCATCATTATTCCGAATGTTGTGTGAATTTAGCTCATGTGGTCTTTGTTGGTCTAACCAGGGAGATTTCTAACCTTGTAAAAAGAGATTTGCTCAGTTTTGGATCATTTCCTTGGTCTTTCACGACTAAACATGATCATGCAACATAAAACTAAGTGCACAATAATTAAACTGCTGATCAGCCGCTCGTGGACGAAAGGTTTAGTGTTCAAACCTCTATCCTAAAGTCCGGGTTTCGAACCCTCTGAGTCCGTGTATCAAGCGCAGCTAAGAATAAAACACATGGACACTGTTTGTTGGCTTCTCAAAATTGACCGATTTTACATGGACGACGAAATCGCAAGTAAAAATAAACCAAGGTAGAAGAATTCACTCTTGAAATTTGGGTCTTGTAAGCTAATTTGGTAGGCTGAAGACAACGATGACGAATTGGGCCTACTGGCTAGGATAGCCAACTCCTGAATACGGCCTTGATGAGTCACATAAGAACCTTGTCATCGAAGGTCGTCAGTAGCAGAGGATAAACCAGCACCGAGTCGTCGGAATTTTAAGGCACTCCTGCCAACACAATCTCATTGCAATGAAACAGAAATTAAGACAATGTGGATACCACCCGGCTGGTTGATTGGCTAATGTTGCGCACCACTCTTTCAACTCCCTGGATTCGAACCACACACAGAGGGCGGGGGGGCCTCAGATTGGCTATCAGGCCCTCTTCTGATAGGTCACACAAGTTCTTTTAGAAACGAAAATGAAAAAAGATATATATGGTTGCGAATCACTTACAACTGTTGACTAAACATGATAGCAAACAAGTATTTGCTAAATGAATGAAGATTTGATTTGAAAATAGCAACTAACCAACAGAATCACATGAAACATATGAAACCATTTAGATTATGCATGGGATGTTGCATAAATCACAAAATTTTGTGAATTATTTGTCGATCAGCTGACGACCACATGCAGTACTGAATGGGGTAATATCCCATTAAACTTCCAGGCTTGGTAACCTTAAGAAACATGAGGGGTTTTAGGGTTTCGAAGTCGCATTGAAATTAGTCTATATCGAGCGTTTCTATACGTTCTGAATATTTAAACTGGCGCAATAAAACTCATGTATAGACTACTGTGTGATAACTGCGGTGATAAGCTATATAACTTTGTCAGACAGTTTTCAAGCATCCACGGAGCTATCTGAGTGGGAATTCCCGACAGGTAGGTCAGTCGATCGACACGACCAGAATAGTTACTGGGTCGTCGTTCGAAGCCTCAGAGAAACCAATCACATGGCTTATTTGTGAACATGTTCGCCTATTCAAACGTGATATTCCAGATGCATCTAGTGTGAGCTGATGGAGTCGTGGTGGCATGCTCGCCTAGCATGTCAGATGTCCGGCGTTCAAACCCGAGCACGGTGAAGGATATACACTGCTGATAACATCGAAACTCGAATCCACTGCCAGGAAAGAGGGATGGCTGTTCAGAAGAGAGTGATATAAACGTAGATTCTACCAATCCTGCAACCATTGTTAGCAAGAGATGGGGAATAGCCACTGATTTGATAACTCTTTTCCATCCCTCTTGCCATGACCCCCAATCAGAATTAATAATAAATTAATCGTTCAAAGTTTACACCTCTTTGGTACCGAGCTGTCGTGCCATGCGAGGGAAGCACGAGGACTGGGTTGCCCAAGCCTCCAGAAAAGCAGCCGAGATGCCGAGATTGAGTTCGAAACACTGACCCTGCCTGCGGTCAATAAATTCATGCCTTAACCAGTGAGCTATCTCATGCTCGGTAGCTGTAAAGCATAGCTCACATATATATGTATTTGCTCACGAAAATTATGAAAAAAACAATTGATCAAACGGTTGACAGGAAAAAAAGTAGTACGGCAAACGAAATTAGATCTGACTCAAAAACAAAAATAACCAACGAAATATGAGACAAAAAAACTCAGAATTGAAACGAGATGTTCGGGTAAACAAATTCTTGAGTCGAAGCGGTTGTATTAGAGGCGGCTGTACTGGTATTTGGACTTTCCAAGATATTTGAAGAAATCGCTTTTCTTCGTCCAGCCAAATCAGGTCGTAATGCTAGAAAAATAGCACAAAATTGAGTCAGATTGTTTTTCACTTACTAAAATCGTTGAGAATGTGATCTAAATCTTCCTTCATCACTGTATCAACGATGCTCTTCATGCCTTCAGATGTTGGCGTTTTCCTTGCATCCTTCGCCTGTTTTACAAGTCCAGACTTAGATGGATCAGCGCTGATGGCTCGCATTTTGGGAGTCTTGGGGATGAGAATTTGAAGGGGTTGTTTGGATAATTGGTGCAAATGTACCTAGCATCTTTCGTATAGGAAATGTGATTCTATTGGTCACTGGAATAGACTTTTACCCGACAAATCACGTGAAAACGCCGCTTACAAGTGGCATAAGAGGTTTGGCCTTAATCACTTCGACGATGGATAATCTAATTAGATCTAGTGTGAGTCACCAAAAATTTCCGACAGGTTCACAATAAAAGATAAACGAAAAGTGTCAGTTCAAAACTATTCGATTACCAGCCTACTTATGATCAATTCGGCTAGTGATAGACTAAATTTATCTGGTTCTTTCGTTGTAATCATGTTTCAGCCTGGTATTTGCGAAGTACACACAGCCTTGCAGGTTTACAGAGTAACCCGGATGTATTTTTGTTGCATTCCTGCAGGTGCTTACCGCAGTCACCATAAAGAGCACAAAAACGAAAATAAAATTTCTCGAGAAAAGAAATCAAGTTCAGTACATCAGCCTCTAGTCCTTCAAGTTCGTGGTGGCAAAACGAACAAGCGTTTCTTTCTGAAAGACTTCGGTCCCCATTTTATAATGACAACTGCGTCATTGGGTTGAAGTAAACAGCTGTGTGGACCGTTTCAACGGTCACCCTAGAGAAAACCGTGGAACCCTTTATAATGGTGTCAACGTTCTACTTTAGGATGTCATGGGTGATATCTTGACGGATGTTGTGTTCTACAGGCGACAGAAGAGCCCTTCGGGTTTTTCCGGTAACCCACATCCAAATGTCACGCTAGAGATCAAAGATAAAGAGACCCAGCAGATATCATTCCTGGACATCAGATTCCACAATCATGATGATGGAAACATGTGGACGTCTGTCTATGACGTGCACACTTGAACTGGCCAGTACTTTCTCCAGTTTTGTGCCAATAAGATGTATATGAAGACTGATTCGAACTGTATAAGAGATCAGGGCGGACAGGCTCACACGACATTTGAACAGCCGAGCTCCATCAACCGAACGAAGTACTACTTGCATTCTGTTCGTTTTTATACCAAATGCCTCAAACTGAATATCACGCTCTTGGTCCCAAAACTTGAGATGCTTATCTACCTGAGACCTGGAAAGTTGTCCCGCAGTTACAGCGATTCTCAACTAGTATGCTTAAAAACTAGTCCGTTTCTAAGCCTGTAACCACATTATGACCCTGACAAACGCATGGCTTCCACTTTGACCGCCAAATCTGATGTGATCGGTCACCTCACGTATGAATTTTTGGCCACCTACGTAAGCAGAACGAAAAGGCAAGTTCTACCAAGGATAGGCGAACAAATGTCTGCCAGAATGAAGAGGATTTTAACCGGTTTAAGTCCCTCTACTTTCACCACCAGTCGGACAATAATTTGGCCGCCGCACCTGGCGTCGTTCATCATCTGGAGACAAGACACTGTACAGGGACGGATAGTGCACTCGAGATCTTATATCACACAGCTAACAGATGGTCATTTCTATTCGCCATTATTAAATGGGAACCGCAACTATGTAGGAAGAAATGCTTGTTCATTTCACTGATGGTTTTGTGGAGATGGGAACATCAGTCGTTTTTACGGCAAACTATGTTTTCATTTTTGTTTATTAGGTTGATTTCATTATGAACTAAAAAAGATGCAGTGATATACCGTCGGATCATTGTGGTACCCTGCAATGCTGCAGGTTTGTTTTAAGCCTTTTTTATATTAAAAAAGTAGGTTTTTGAAGCAATAATTGTATGTCGAAATTTATACGCTAAACTTGGGTTTGAAGATCCAGATAGGGCAGTGAATTGTAAGCACTTGGTGAGAAAGGTTTTGACTTCATTTTACTGGTTGGCCGATTACAAATGAAACACATGGGCCACTGGCACAAAACGGCGTTTTTCAATTGCAAAGAAGCTGCAATTTTCTACCGGAACTCTCCGGTATTTTTTGCACTCTCTTAGAAAACGGACCTGGAAATGAAGGGTATGTCCACATCCCAAAACGACCAGCTACACTATATCTTGAATCAGTTTTGAGGCTTATCATGTGGGTGCGTGTGCAGTAGACCCACATTGGTTAGCTGTAGCCGTTGAGTCAACAGGAGTGTTCTTGTCAACGAACCGTGATCACTCTAGGTCAGTCTGGTTGAGCAGACAATGTGTAACCACATTAAGGCACAACAGCTACGCGCTTCCTTCCACAAATACGCTCCTACCCAAAAACCCACTGATGATGTCACTTTCATGGACGAAAAAACTTTTTCAATCAACTTACTCAGCTCATAGAACAACGGCCGTCATTACAACCTTCAATCGATTAGTTATTTCAGGCTGCTTTCCGCGGGATCCCATCTGCCGACCGAAGACTCAAATATACTCAGTACAGTTTATAATATATACTTATATAGTTTTGGTATGGTTGAATATGGTAGATCTACATGAATAATATATGGACTTGGAGAAAGAACGAAGTTGCCATATATATAGTTGATGAAATCGAAAGAACCAATAAAATCAACTCCTGGGACATATGCACGATCGATATCCTCTTCATCAATGGCCCTCATTTACTTGAACATGGGCATTCTGTCTACCTGTCATCTGCTTGTTACAACCTGTACAGGACCGCAAATGATAGAATACTACATTTTGCTCAATCTATTGCTATCAAAAGATAGAAAGTTTTGCCTTGTAAACAGAGGGTGTCGGTCATATCGTTGACACTCCCCTGGTGATTGACCTGCTTCCAACATTCCAATGGTAAGGACTCTTGTTCTGTTGCATTTGTTTGTCTGACATTTTTCAGTTGTATACTTGCACAATGACCGAGATATATCCGGTTACATAGTCCCGTGTAGTATTTCGGGTGCCGCAAAACTGTCCCATGGCCATCCGACAGACTGTGCAATTGTGAAAGCAAAAATTTGGACATGAAAACCCATTTTCTCTCATGAAAAAATGATGACGCATTCTTGGACTGCTGTTTTCCAGGCTAGATGAACTGATACTGAACCACGATTTGTTCTCAAATGGAACGAATCTCAAAAGACTGAGAAGAGCAACATTCTTCGAGTGGTGTTGTCTTGTTCCTGGCCATCACGTGACCATCCCGAATTACTCTCAGTAGGAACTTTTCAGGTTTCCTTACCTTAATTTGACGCTAGTCTTTTTAGGAGCTTCAAAGTTACTAGTGGTCTGAATTATCACAGTGGACGTTTGCGTGTAGAATGTTACATATTTGGATAAATTTGTAAAATGTATCACGTGTCCAACACAATGAATATGAAAATATTCGAGATCAAAGTAAACCAACGACAAAACAAAGTTACTACCTGTTGGGAAGTGTAGAATTCGTTGGACGTCAAACCGTCGAGTATCTTCTTTATCCTTTCCGATTTAAAAGTTTGAACAACCGAATCCTGTTCAAAATGGAGAGTTTATTGATGAGCCGAAAATCTCCCCAACTTACTCCAGTCAATTCAACTTGTTTATGTTGACTTTTCTGTGGAGCAGTTTTAACCCTTTTCTCTTGTTCGTTTTGTTCTTTTAACAATTTGGCAACGATTTCCAGACGCCTGTGACTTTGGGCTTCGCGAAACGCCCTGTTAAACAGGTTTAAATTAAACTTCAATACTTATTTAACTTTACGAATACAATTAAAATTTTTACTCAAATTGACTAGGAAGAAAATCTGAGAGTAGACACTTTCGGCTATTGTAACCGTGGCGTTCACACGCAAAGCACAATTAGGCGTAGTGTTTTGATCATGAATTGAATTCCGTGTCAAATATTTCATGGTGTGGATTATTTTTTTAAATGAACGTTCCTAAACACTGTCGACGTTGTGTTTATGTCGATGATGGTTAAGTGTATGAAATCATATTCCTCATGGTTTATTTCTCACTTGTGGTGTCAAAATGGCATATCGCTGGGTCACAGGAGTCGCGTGTACCAGGTTACAATAAGGACTGTATTGGTGTATGGTTGCGAGACAGCCTCCATGGGCATGTGCTGTGAGGCGTCTCCAGGTTCATGACCACCAATGCCTCAGAAGCGTCGCTGGTGCCTTATGGCGTCAACGGGATTCGTAACGGGGCAATTAGAAGACGGGTATTTGGTTGCAAAGCAAGTACTTCAACTACGGATGACATTCAACACCTTCAACTGCGGTGGCTTGGCCACATGCTACGCATGGCGAAACACCGTATACCTCTCCCTTCACAATGGCGGAAAACGCGAAGCGGACGCCGTATGACTTGGCAAAAGGGTAGGAAACAGATCACAAAAAAATTTACATGATGTTGATGCGATGTGCCTTCAAGGATGGGGTCCACGTAACCTCTACTGAGCTGGTAACTGAATCTTGTCAGTGGCGGTTGTGCTGTCAGTATTTTTCCAGACTGTCTGCCTGAGCGCCTGAAGATGCAGACACCTTGGAAGGTTTGCGTTAGCCCAGGACCAGGTCCCCTCTCTCACCCACTATTTTCCTCTTCTTTCCACTCTGAGGCTTTAAGTATAATCGGATAATCTCTGTGTACATAAGACAGTGAGGCATTAGTGTCAACACTGATGCTGCTGTTTCTGATGATGATGATGATCATGATGATGGTGATGATGACGATGATGGTGTTTCTCGTTCCATTCTTTAAGACCTGCTGGCTGCAGAATTCGGACGTATCATAAGGACAACGCAACCGAAGTATTCTATCGCCTTCAATGCGTATCTGCCCAATTATCGAAAAAACTGAACATGCCTTCGCCTCCAAGTCTTGGTTGTATGTCCAACACTCCCGTTTTCCAGTGGTCAAAACTGCAGCAGCTGGAACCAATGTGCCTATGGTGCACGGTTTATAGCTGATAAATTGAATTGAATTGATTATATGCTTATCAACTTTCGCAATACCTATATCCAGATGTTCTTTAGATCTTTTTGGGATAAAAAACGTAGATGATTCCGCTGAGATTCCGCTGAGATCACGTGATAACTGAAAACCAGAACACCGAATTGTAGCACCATCCTGTAAAATCCCACATCAGTTTAGGAACACATCAAGCATTTGAACCTCATGTGTACGCAGTTTCAAACAGACAATTCACAATCGTATTTCTGTATTCACATGGGATTCTAGGTGATTGTTCTGAAACGTAGACGTGGTAGGTGTTGACAAGACTCAAGTCTTGTTGCCTGAGAGCCGTCAGATTTTGTACAAGTTATTCAGACTTATCGCCTGTGCTGCGCCAGTGAAAGTCTGTAGCTTAGGTTACCAGCGTAAGAACATCAAAGTGCAGATAATAACCCATTATTTTGGATTATTCTGGTCCAAAGGTCCAAGGTCAAAGATTCAAAGGGATGAACGGCCTTGGAACTCACTGATTACTGCAGGTGTTCCGTTGAATGTGGAATTTTAACCACAGGACAAGCTACAGTTTCGGGGTGGTTGTGCTGGTCGGCTGACGAAACCCATTTACAGAGGATCCTCTATACAATAACGTTTTATGTCAGTCCCGCCGCATTCTTAGTACAATCGAGTAGGATTCCATCCTTTTGGGAAGGATAGTTATGGAAAATCAATTCTCGTCCATACCTCAGTGTGTCTCGTGTCTCTTTTAGCTACGACTAGAGTTGCAAACAAACAACCTAAAAACGTGAGATTTCCTACTTAAACACCGTTTTTAATGGGCTATCCATACGTCTATGATGAAATCTGCTTCCGATGTTGGTTGCATTCCAAATGCAAGAACTACGAGTGTTCACAAACAGAACACCCCCATCAGTTTCGCATCGAGGTTCGAAAATACCCACTGAACTTTACAAGGAAGGAATGCTATAGAGGATCGTCATCCCCTTCAAAAGAGACTTCAAGCTGGCTGGTTTAAGTTCATCTTACGAGTGACTGGATTCGCAGTGCAAGAGAAGTGTTGTATATTCCACCGAGCTCCTGCTGACTTGGGAAACAATGACCATTGGAATTTCCAATCAAACCCTTCCTCACACGAAACATACTTTATCTGCTATCAACATCTACTCACAAAGGTTGATCCAGGTGAAAGTTTTTGTGTTTTCTTGGGGATGTCTCGTCCGATTGACGATAACTCATTGCTATGAGCATACATCAGCGCACGTCGGGAGTGAAACCAACAGCTGAACACTAGAAGCTGTGAGAGGGACGACTCAGATCATCTGCCGAATATCCTTCGTTGAGCTGCCATACTGTATTTGGACTAATAAGGACGAACACTAGGATGTTACGAGCTACGCCATCTAACCTACAATGACAATCATTCAACTGCAACCTTTCTTTTGGTGCCTAGCTGTCACGCTACCCGAAAAAGCACAAGGACTTAGATAATGCGAGGTTTCCAAAGCCTAGACAAGAGCGGTGGAGAATCTGAGTTTGGGTTCGAACCATAGGCCTTTCGGTCTGTATGTTCGCACCGAGCTACCTAGAGGTCAATTAACCCGTATAAACCGCCGAACGAATTGAGATCACGCACTATTTGGGACCTTAGAAAAGATCTTATGAAGAACAATGGAATAATGGCTACAACGAGTCAAGTGAGGAGACCATGAACCTCAAATCATCAGTGACAACTGCGTTTGTGCTAAACAAGTAGAATAAAGAAGTTGCACAGGTCTCAACTAAATTCACATATTATAGATGTGCCTTAATTCTCAGTCACAAACTACACAATATGTAAGCGCTGGAAACCGTGGAAGAGAGTGAACATTCCAATTAATTGGCCTTTAAGCTCATCAGTCAGATGATCATTTATCAAAACAGTCGATCTTAACACTAGGATCGAAATAACTTTGAAAGACCCACCACTTCAAATTTAATTATGCTTTAACCAGTGCGTTTAGTGTGTCGTAGATGAACGCAAAAATTGTCTTGATTCTGATACCGAGTGGTAGATGGACCGATAAACAAGCCCAGCGCTCCTTAGTTGGAAGATCCCTAGCTCATCTACTAGCCAGACAGCATCGGTAATTCTGGCTCTATCCTGTTTCTTGCGGGTAAATACCCTATTTTCTCGTTAATCGTCATCATTACTCGTTCAAGAATGATACAAGCTGTTTGATTAAGTTTTCCAGTGAAGACAATTTTCCGTAATTTAATTCCACGAAAAGGAAGCATATTTTGCAAAACCGCACTATTACGCTTATCAGTTTCTAGCTGATGTCCTTCTGTTTGTCAGGCCCTTCTTGAAGCCTGGGTGTCCTCTTTAAGGAGTAGTTTGACTTTTCCAAGGTGCACACTGTCTGGATAAGTCGATCGTCATCATCATCATGATCATCACAACGCAAGAAAGATCACGAACGTACCAATAAATTCACGGTAAACGCTGCCGCCCAACTGGCCAGTCAGTTCGAGAGATAACAGATAGTCTTTAAGTCCTATATAAGCGCACACAGGAAGTTTCCACTCAACTGCGCACTGCTATTGTCTCGTCGTATGGTGACGAGATGTTTTCAATTACTAAACTCAGTGGAAGGATCAATAGCCACCTGATCAACAGCCAAACTCACTCGAGCTACAAATATTTCGACACATTACCCTAGAAAACTCTACGCGTGGCTGAAATATTATCGATATACTGATGTAGTTGGCTTACTTGTGTCTTGCTTCAATCTGGGCTATTCGGCGCCGCAAGACGATTTCCCTTTCCATTTCACAACATGATTCAGCCTCCGATTTCAACATGTCGTCTTCCAGGTCCTGCATCGCATCCCACTCGGTGAATCGTTTTCTCCGACCAGCTGTTATGCCTTCCTAAGGGGTTTAGGGTAAAAAGATGTGGCCAGTTATGTGCTCTGAAGATTTTGAATGAAACGATTCTAAAAAAGTGTTTTGGTACTGTGCCTCACAACCAACCAGTTTTCCTTCAACTTTGCATAGTTTTTAATATTTTTTGATGTTCAATATTTAATAATTTAATATTTAAGTTAAACCTAATTTAAATTTAAAATTTAAATATTTGTTTACGAAATTCACGTTTTTTGTGACGGATGGCACACAACTCCGTCTAGTGAAATTCCAGTGCTTTTCCCGTCCATATATTCCATTCTCGTTATATTAAAGGGCTGAATCAACCTCGATATCAGTGAGTTTAAACCCATGGTCGTCTCAACCGGTTGTCCAGAAACCGTGTCTAGAATCCGTGGTCACAAGGACACAACGGCACCGTGTTTCATCGGTAGTCAGTAATGTTAAAACACGTTTGTAAATGCTCTACTTAGGTCATTGTTGATGCAGCTGTTGAGAGATCCCAGTTTACGCTGGGAACCAATCAAGTGCATCGGATCAGCGCAGGTATATTCTCGAGACAGGGCGTGCGAGGACAAGCTATAGTTGACAGAAGAACCCGATGCCTTCGGGTCGACTTCAATGTGATTAACCTTTGTTGTATCATTAGGAAGACCTGCCGAGTCTTTCGGAGTGTCACCGCGGTCGTGCGTCATATTCGCAGTCATATCAACCGTGCATTGTTGGGCAACGTCAGCAATAGCCCATACAGGATAAAAGCAGTGCTCTGCACAAAATTTACTGCAGTACCATAAACCGACGCCGGTATGGTAATCCTTTCTTGAAATGCTGTGTGGTGACAGCACTATGGTTTTGGGACTTGCGGTGTAGTTCCCCTCTAACATGTAGTACAACACCACAAAGGTTAACGGAAACTTGGAGACTGCACCTACCTGATGAGACCCAAGAAGGGTGAAACCGGTTGTGCGCTGTCGAAGAATATTTATCAACCTTACGCATTACGAATATACATGTATGGCGATATCTCGAATATCGTAGCAACTGAAACATGAGGCGGCCTGGTGCAGCACATTCAGTTGCCTGGAAACATCACAAACGAGAGATTCAGTTGGGTTCCAGGTGAATCTCTCGCAAAACCAAATTTGTTTGCAAATGAATTTATTTCACCACAAAGGATCATTAAATTCTCCTTCCTCATGAGTGTCTTTACTATCAACGGCGTAGGTAAATCAGTCTCTGTCACAACTGACTTACAGTATCACACAAACACTCCACTTGCTAAATTTTCTCGTGCGAATTGAACTCTTTACGCAGAGGTTAACCGAAACCGAAACTACACGAGACGTAAATGAAAGCAACATAATTTAAGACCCTCTTTAAGACCTTATTTTTAAATTGTGCTTGGTGTAAACTAATCAACTAAACCTGATCTGAATGGACACTTTTTATCGTTCGTTTAGTCTTTCAGTGCGTAGGTGTGTCGGCGTAGTTGTGATGGCGCAGTGACTCCAGGCGAACCACACAGTGTTGATCCCTTCCAGTTCACCACTGCGACCTAAGGAAATCGTCTGGAATGAGAACCTCTCGGGTATCTGAAACGTGGCCAGAAACGGTGGAGAAATCAGAACTCGAGGCCAGATAAATTAACCTGTTTTGACAGTGTTTCTCCGGCTTTTCCTTGCGTTCTCAAGCTGATGATTAGGAGATCGAGTATACTGACTGATATTCAAGTAGATACAACGAAACACACATCTGGCGTTGAAAAATCGTCACCTTTTCACATGAAACGGACCACGTGTGCTTCCCATTTCACAGTCGCGTTACTCAAAGTACTTTTGGCTTTTGTGGGAATAAAGATTTTTTCGGCGTCTGACCTTCTGTGTTATTCTGACGTGACCGCGCGGAGGTGGCACAAAGTTGTAACAGGTCCTGGACATACGCGGCGGAGCGTATGATCGATTTTTTACTGCTGTACATATTTGTAGAGAATGCAAGCCGTACTACACTTGCAGTGTTTTGGAAGTTGGAAAGCTTAAACTCCATATGAAGAATTTTTGAGTCCCTCGAAGTTTGGTGAAATACTAAGACAAAGAAGAGTTTATTTCAGTGGAAGAAGGAATTCTACCGAAAACAACTGAAGCATTACTCTTCTTTTGTTTCTGCTCAAATCTGCCAGTTGAGTTCGTTGCAGTGTTAATGTCACCTTCAGGTTCACAGCAGAACACATTTTAGACCTTTTATTTTTTCGACTCTCGACATTCACTCAAGTCTGAATATCCTTGCACATAAACACGTGTAATGCGACAGATGCCAACAATAGCGCTGAAACTTCATGAATAAGTAACTGGGGCATGCTTAGATTGTTTCCTTACCCTGAAGTTCCCCGGGAAATCTTGAAACTTAATTAAGTATTTTAACATTTATAATATAATATATAATATAATATATAATATGTATTATATATATATTCACAAAAACCAGAAAGGGGTATGGCATCAAAATTTTAGGACGAGAGAATTTGAAATTTAAATCTATCCGCTGCCAGATTTATTATCATATTACCCCCTATGTTTGGCTTCGATTGACACTCATTACTGTGAGTTACTTGGTGTTTTGGGATGAATCAAATCCTCTTATTAGGTTCGTATGCGACAGTACTTTTTTCTCTTCAGTATCTCCAGAATAGCAATTGTGTTGGAGACCGCTGACTCTCTAAATTGATCGCGCGATGCTGACTACAGTAGCTAGGATACATCTCATGCAACCCAGATTCAGAACTGTTCAAATTCCCCTGGTGCCAATTCCCTAATCAGACTGGTGCGGTTGCACCAGAGGAGAAACGGAAACATGGCTACCTACGGTTAAGGTCATTAGTGAACTGTTTGCTCTTCAGGGGGTCCACGGGGTCAAAAAATGAAACAGAAACTAGATGACATTGGGCTCCGACCTCGCTGTTTCATGGGTATCAAGAATCCGGAATGTACTTGCAGCTGACTCATTCTTCTCCAGGATAAAGGTATCATACAGTAAGGTAAGTAACAAAATTATCTGGTTGACGAATAAAACGAGTGACATTTACAAACACTAATTTGACTTAATATAAAATGAACATACCCGTGATTTTTCAATGGCCTGCCTCAATGACGAGGCGGAATGAAACATTCTGTTACGTCGTAGCCAATCGCTCTTGATGTTCATTTCCTTCTGTCTTTGCAAACTAGGCAAAACATCGATTAACAAATGATGAACCTCAGCTCACTCTTGGATGGTTTGTGCAAAGAATGGTCTGTGTCTCTTCATAGATATTTTCATTTGAGAATCTCTCCCCTCTATTTGCGTTTGAGCCAATTCTTGCATTGCAACCTTAGCCCTGAAGTGATCAAAATCATCCAAAAGCCACAAATCTGACCTTTGTATCTCGGCAATATTCTTCTCAGTTTGTTTGGTTAATCGAATCTCGTCTTTAATTCGTCTCCTTTTTGATTTGAATGAAGAGGTAAGCTGAGAAGGTTTGACTAGTAGACGGTCTGAGGCTTGCAGTTCCTGCAGACTGGCCTCATAACTAGAGAAGATAGTGGACATCTGACAGGTATAGTACCTAATTCTGGCCAGCAACTTTTCTATATGTTTGTTCACGTTGGTCTCGTAATCGAGTTCACGTTCAATCCGCTGCAGCTTCTTTCGTAACAAAATGCAAGGAACGGCTGTAGATTTTTCACAGGCTGCATTATAGGCCTCCTGTACTTCATCCCTCTCCACTTTTAGTTTTTTAATGTGTTCCGTCGAGATGTTGAATTCATCCCTAAACCATGTGTTGATGTACTTTCATACTAAGGTTATATAGGTACTTGATTTGCTCATACTCCTCCTGCTTCTGTGACCTTTGGCATTGGGACAAAGTTTGGTCCGTTTCGGTATCGTCATCACCGGTCTTATTTGTGCTGATGCAAGCAAGCGTCACATGAGCGGAACGAAATGGGCCCACCTCATCATTTTTGTGTTCATTGCAGTGTCTAAATCGGAGCTGAAAAATTGCAAAGATTTGCGCTGTCAATCGTGGAAGCACATCTTTTGTGCCGCGTTTGACTGGACAGAAATAGGGTGCCAGTACTCTAAGTTCAGAACGATCACGTGGCAAACCAGTTTGTTGATTGAGCAGCAATGACCAATTTATCTTGAACGCAGAAATTCAGTAGGCTAGGTGGTCGCAACTTAGTAAGGTTGTAAGTAGTACGTGGAGACTGATCGAACTTTGCGGACAAAAACTAAGTACTGACGATAATAATAAGATATTATCGTATATTATAAACTATAAACTATTTACCAATGGCCTGTAGGCGGTGTCGTATGTCAGAATAACGCAAGTATAACAAAATAGAACGTCTGGGCTTTTATAACACTCAAAAAGACAACAGGAACGCTCAGTACAGTAAGTTTGAGCACACATGCGGAAGGGCTCCAAAAAAACGGTCGAAGTCCTGTCAGGAAGAAGGATCCGATGGTTAAAGCCGGTAACTCCGGAAATATCAGCAGACCACTGTATTACAAATCAGGAGGTAAGCAGGATGGCATAGATAACAAGATTGGCTGTACTGTAACAAAACAGGTCCAGTGGCCGGCGGAACCTACGGAATGTGGTCACCACTCTCCTGAACTTCAACTGATACAAAATGCCAGGAATTCCCATTTGGAACCATCAGGAACTAGCAAGAACCATCAAGAGCTATCAAGAACTACCCTGGAACACACAAACGATTGGGCATTCCAGGTACCGATGTTACATTTTGTCAAGATGAGTGCTAATGTGAACTCCGGGGGCAGGTAAACATACGTCAACCGGAAGTGTCACATGAGTCCATTTTGTTATGCTGCACATATTCTGAGCTCCAAATAAATGTAGCTATCAGCCTGGAGAATGATTTGCCAAAAAGGTATACGTAAAAAACAATGCAACTACTTATGTTTTTCCACCTGCTACCTTGTGGAAGTTATTACGCTGGCTCGATCTCTTGCCTTAGCCCATACAGTGGAGTTTTTGGAAGAGATTTGAATGCCTAGACGCATATATAAGTTACTCATAAGTTTTCACAATTCGTACATAGGTTTCTTGGGCATCAAGCCTGTGTGAGTTGGAGTCCATGATGGTACAGAAGTGCGGTTGATCGATAAAAGCTTTTTTGAAAAAGCTACTTTTTGATTCCACAATTTTTTTGACAGGAATCCGGTTCTTCCATTATGCTTGATAAACTGTGAACAATTTAGAATCAGCAATATGCGCTTGCCCAGTTAAATCAAACCCGTTAATCCTGGAACATAAAGGTAGATCTTGAGAAGCAGTTTGCATCCTAACGCACTACGCCGAAAGCGACATCCACTACCAATCACATCTTGTGTTTACGAGACTCCAAGATCATACGTTTAGCGCAACCTCATTGAATTCGTTATGAGGCAAAGACCAACAACGACACACTTCTTTCCACCGTATTTAGCATCAGACGGCTATCTTACGTTTGGTAGCCAAGCTACAAAGTTATTACCCAGTTAGTTTCTCCGCGAACCAAAATTTGAGTATTAGGCAGACGGCAAGTGGAGTAGAGTTGGTGATCCTGAGACCTTTACATTCGAAATTAGGCGGTCAGTGGGTTGCTCTGTGACATACTTCAAAGGTCAACAGGCTGCGAAACAAGTGTATTAGGATTTGCAGTAACCGCTTAAGAAACGTTTGTGATATCTTCTTGGTTGTTCCTAAAGGCTACCATATTTGATTAAATTGTTGTAATGTATTCTTACAATCAAATAAAAATAGCGTTTCAAAACATCAAGCTGGTTGAGTGTGGCCCCCGACAGTTACATAAAATGCAACCTGCTCAAAATAATGCTTCCAGAGTGTATTGCTTTGGTCATCCGCGGACTGAATTTCATTCATTCGTACTTGAATGATGTTTTGATTACAAAGTAAGACTACGCGGAACATCTAATACATCATTTCATACTCTTTACTCTTACTGGACAACAAGGTTTTATTGTAAGATCTGCCAAACATGGCGTTGACATATCTCTAATTATGTTTTGTCTGAATGCTCAACTATTCTAAAATCGCGCCACAAAAAAAATCGCTCAGCTGTAACACTCTTCCGGTGCCTAGCTGCCGTGCCACCCGAAGGAAGCACGACTTGAAGCACTGACTTGAATTAAATATAATGCTACCTCGAGCCTCTAAATTATCTTTTGCACGTCGCGCAAAATAAAAAACTCACTCTTCGCGCACCGGCTGATTCCTAACGGCTAATTTTGTCAAACATCCGTTGCGGTGTTCGTAACCCAGCTCAAAATCTACTTAGTTATCAGCAATCTTAGACTGATTATTGTTTGCAATTTAGGATGTCGGTTTGAGGGCTTCATAGCACACGGTTACGGGTAAAAGCATCAATCATGGTCTCATTAGTGATTAGGAGCGATCTTAATTTAGTGACATGGCTTTTGTAAGAGTTATAGGATTTCCGATCCTTCAGTGGAATTTCGTTTGGTAAGTAAGTTCGCAACATTTGCACAGTCTTCTAAGACTGCATAGTGCCGCGTTTGCTCTAGGCCATAAGGACTGCGATTTGTTACTTTTGGTAAATAACTTATGTCCGTTGAGAAGTTTAGGTTTAAATTTATAAGACCACTGGTTTGATAATTTCCTGATCAGCATTATGAGCAGTAAGTTTAACAAGACAACGTTTTCTATATGCATATCAGTGGCTACGTTTGTCAGAATTATTGTGTAGCCAAGTATGCTGACAGAATAACTGATACCCACAATTAGCCATTTCTTCAAGACAAGAGTGGTTTTCACTTTCACTTTGCAATCTGGAGACAGGATCTCCTAGAGGTTGGTTCTAATAATATGCAGCTTTCTGCTGCCGTTAGCCCAATTTGTTTGCATGCAAATCAAGCTACACAAAGGTGATCATCTGGTTTGTAATAACAGGGTCTGTTATAACTCCGCTGACCGGGTCGCTGTTCGCGTGCATCAACCAGAGAGTACGTAGCCCCTTCGACTTACATATAATAGATTGCCTGTGTACTGGGATAGTCAAGCAGTAGATTAATGTTCACGGTTGGCAATTCATGGTTGATATTTTACTAGGGTTACACAACGTAAGTAATATTTCAACCTTGAAGAATACAAATTATACTATGTTTGAGCCTACGCTTAGTGCATTGTTCATCCGCTTGGCGAATGTGTTCAGCTTCCAAATCTTTACCATATGGAGGATAACAAGCTTTGACTACTAATTAAAGCAGCGTTATGTTAAGAGCTGCCGGTCTGGTATCAGTAACCCCAGATCTGTCAGGCGGTTGAGTTGTTCAACACCATTAGATTAGACTTTTGTGCTAGAAGTCGGTTTTAGTTCATAATCTTTCAAGTTGACACATATAAGATGGTCCGTCGGTAGGCTGGACGTGACCCCTTGTAAACGTCTTGTACCAGTGGAAATATGTACAGAGGCGCAGGGCACCACCTTCAATTTAACACATTCTAATTCTTCTCGTGACCCCTATATTCCTAAGCAAAGACTTTCTTGGTTTGATATTTTTGCTAATACGGCTGCGCTGTTATCTATTGTTTTCCTCGTTTTGATCCAAATCTTTCTGTATGCGCTCCAGTATCAGTTGAAATTAGGTAACTTTTGTCAAAACAAAGAACTTACTGTTGCACCTACGAAGCAACTACGGACCTTGACGGTGCCGTGTGAGAAAAAGCCTTGATAGTGCTTTGAGGAGGCACTTCATGATTGCATGTGGTCTTCAACATGGACTGAGACCCTCTTCTATCAACTGAGTCTGCATCTAGCCTACTGGACCTCAACACAAGGTTTGCTGTTGCTGACCGAGAGTCTGCATCTTGATCACCATTGCTCTAGCATATACAGGGCACCTTGCAGCTCTTTCTTGTTCTAAATTAAAATCATACCTAGTAAGCTGCAATGGCATAGCTGAAATCTGATACAGATTATGTATAATGATGTACCGATGGCATCTTCTTGCGGGAGACCACCAAAAGCTGTTTCCGTTCCCGGGTGTCCATCTTTGATTTTGGATTCCACTGCCATTGTGTGACATCTGTTTGCACAATGATGCTTGCAGAAAAATGGCTTGATATGCACTACCAAGTGCTATTTTGAGCCCACAGTTTCTGCGTGATTCGTTTGGTCGTGTTCCTCGGCAGTGTGCCTGTTTTCAGGTGACAGAACGCTTGCGATGCAAGACCGTCCGCAAACAAATTTGCGCCAGTCAAGAACGGTAGGTGTGGAGGTCCCACTTACTGTCACCACTCTTTGTCCATGATTCCATAATCACTGACGCTGGACAGAAAGGTCTGGTATAGGCTCTTATTCTGCAGTTTCTGCAATTTTGAGAGGACAGTACCTCCTCCAATGTTCGTTTCCCTCGATGTACCCACATTCTCATGGACTTGTCGTAAATGCAGGCCAGATGTAACAAGAAGACAGACCTAGGCTCCTTGAACACAGTTGTACATAGTCCTGGTCCTAGAACGTGGTGGCATTCAGCTTACTGAATGTTCCACACCAGGTGCAGAGAATTATATGTTTTTCAGGCAGTACATTTTGAAATCTTTCCTCCTGGTTGTGTACCTCCTTTGGGTCTACAAAGACATCGGCGCGAGCCTGATCGTCCCTAGTCAAAAGGTCACGTTCCTCCATTACTGACATCTTTTACTTGCCTGTCTTGATCCAGTTTATGTAGACATGTGTGTGAGGCCCTTGGGAATTTTTGTGACTTGTTCTCGCCGTTTTCTGCAGTTACCATCTCCTTCTGTTAACAATAATTGCTAATCAGTTTACACTAAAGTTAGACGCATGAGTTTTCGGCGGATTTGTATTTATGACTCAATTCCAGGGAGTTCCACTGACTTTAAAGGAGGTCCACTCGGTGCCTTCCTTTTTCTCTTACTTGAGACATTTTTTTTATCAACGTTGCAGTGATGTCGATGATTTTAGGCCACATAACATCTGCGCATTCTACTTGTCATGAAGTGCAGCATCTCATCGCCTGTCAGCTCTTTCTCCGGAAAGACGGAGGCAAACTGCATGGAGTATCCTGCTGGCTGCCATAATATAGTCACTTTGTTCCAGAGTTCTTTCACTGCTTCACTGACCAGTGTGTGTAAAGATTTCGCAAAAATCAGTTTTGATACCGAATTATCTTTACTTGGATATGTTTTCAGTGACGTGCTACAATAATCCACATATGTAATGAAGGCTGTTACCTTTGATGACATAAAGCCTTGCCACTTGTCATCGTCATCATCATCATAAACTGCAAGAACTACGTACTTATCGCACGTGTGTTCACAGCTGCTACACTTGTGTTCACCAATGATGAGGGGAGGTGGGTTATGTAGCTTCGGATTGGAGACGGGAGCTGATATGACGCGTAAATATAGGCTTGTCAGTGGAATTTTAGTTGGGAGAATTGGAATGGAGCTATGCACTGAAGGCAATAGCTTGGATAAGCGAGCGCCATCGGGGGCACGACTGAGTCATGTCTGACAATGTCTCTAACAGTTGATGTGTCCCATCACGGGGTCCCCATCCAGAGAGGCGGCAATGACCAGCGCAGCTGAGTGTGCTGGTAATGGCTTTCACACTTCGGTGTAACTTGTAAAGAGATCAGCCGGTATGTTACTTTTGAAGTCCTCCACCATGAGCAATCGC
>SJOL01001170.1:51622-90734 GCA_004794785.1 Opisthorchis felineus | reverse complement strand
GGTGGCATCGTATTAGTTACTTTTTTCGGATGCGAGACTGACGCGCCTATGGCCGGAACCTTCAAAGTCGCGCAGATTCGACTAGCGGCGGGTATCTACTCAAGCACAGACCCTTCTCCCGTTGATTTAGAAGCACGTCAACGGGATGCCGCGCAGTCTGTCGCAACAGTCTTCTTATCACCGGAGGTTCGAAACCGAAAGCGATAGAGCTTTGATGAAGCATTTCAACGAGAGTACTTGGGTCTTAAATTCTTGTTCCCGCGACTTAATGTATATTAATGCCAGTCGGGTCCGGTGCACGAGTACTATCGGCTTCGAAGTGCGTACATTAAAGTCAGCCAGCTAAACCGGCTTTCGAGGATCGAACATTGATCTTTTAGATGATTTCGGCACAGATTGCCTTACAGATATCGCAAATAAGGGCGATGTGGACCGCTTGGGTTCGTCAATTTCAATGGACGGGCCGGGATGAAGAGTACTATTATTTGGATGCGGAGGGGAGAAGAGAAAGTATGTGATAGAGAAGGAGGCGAAGCGTCTGAAGTAGAATAGTTTCGCCTATCTGTCCACCGCATACAGTAGATGAGATGACCCAGGTGGTGTTAGGAGATCAATCCTGATCGTACGAATCATCGTTGTACACCCTCTTTTATGACGTCCAAACCCAGACGGAAAAATGATTAGAGTCGTCAGACAAGGTTGAGAACATAGCTCCTCTGACTGCCGATCGCTCATCCTTATCCGCCACCAGCGTCTCCTGTAGCTGTCTAGTAAGACCAGCTCGATATTGTTGAGCTATTGGAACCCGCTGTATTTTATGAACGGAAATGCTCCGCTTTGGCCTCCGAAATCCTGAGGGGAAGCAATGTGCCAACCGAGCTCGCAACAGGCGTAATCGGAGTCAAACTTCGTACCCCGTAAGGAACGCAGTCGTTAATTGAGGCTTCCCATCGGTTAGTGACGGCCGTATGATCCAACCGAGTTCATCACTGGCTTGCGGTTGGTAAGCTCCAAGTAACTCGATGTGAGCACTTGTGCTGAACGTCCGTAATGAGCAGGAACTAACAATATTTGGGGCGAGATGGCTCAAGTGGTTAGAGCGCGAATTTACTGACCGGAAGGTCTGTGGTTCGAACCCGACCTCTGCCTATCGACTTCCCCTGTCTAGACTTGGGCAACCCAGCAGTATCCCAGCCCTCGTGCCCCCTTCGGGGTGCGTGGCATATAGTCACCTGAAGAGTGTTACAGTTGAACTGACAATATTTATCACAACGAAAGAAGTCGCTCCTTGTCATATGAACAGTGATAGTCGACTCGACACCCAACGACCGGCCTTAGTTGTTCAACTGGGGCGTTTATATCTTGTAAATTAGATCGCCCAGTTTGCTCCGTGTAGTTGAGTCTCTGTTTTGAAATCCTAAATTAATGGTCAGCATGGGCAGTTCATGAGGAGAACTGGTGCCGTGGTGACCTAAAAATATGCTGTCGCATTCTAGGCGTTGCTAACAGCGGTGGAAGTTGCAGCCATGGTATTTCATGCAAATTGGGACAAACAATGGATACATAACCTTCGGTCCTTAACGAGCCTGTCAGAAGGGTTGTTCTAGTGCCTTTTAAGATGACATAAGGTGCTTTTTACACGCACCAGACAAATGTGTTAATTTTGAAGCTTTGAAACCACCAAATGGTACTGTACAATTTCCGTAGACACGCGAATTCAGTTGAGCCGCGATGCCAGCGCTCCCCAACGTAGGGTCGATAAACGCTGGGACCTCCATTGTTTCTGAGTCCGTTTGTTGCCCGATCCCGTACCATACAACCCACGACTCAAGTTAGACTATAAATAAAGGTGTGCCACTCGCCAAACTCACCATACCGAATAAGCATCTGCCTCGGATCCTATATCCTATCTGTGCTGAACCGCTTTTTAAGTTAATCCATCACTCCCCAACACAAATGGTCCCAGTTCGCTCCTGTTACAAGCCCCTGCTAAAAAGGAATACAGGCCTGTTCGTGTCTCCTCAAAATAGGTACCTTCCCAACGTCCTTCGCAAGAGTATCACCTGCATTCCCAAGACGCAGATTACTCAGCTGACACTTTTGGTGTATAGCCGCTGTACCACCCGAAGGAGGTATGAAACTGAGATACTGCCAGGTTGTCCAAGCCTAGAAAGGAGTAGTCGAGACATCGGGGTTGGTTTCGAACCACAGACCTTCCGGTCAGTAAGCTCGCGTCTTAACCATTGAGCTCTCTCGACCTCACTTGCAGGGTCCTTATTAGACCATTTAGACAGCGTGGCTTACGGACTCCGTGATGGAATTGCAAAGGCAATTTCTCATGCAGACATTCATTGGCTCTGGCAGAATGAACTCGCGTTAGAACTACAAAAGGGCACTTCGGTCACTATTTCCTCGTAAAACGGTTTCAAAGATGGCCCACCACAAACCCTCGTTGATTAACATTGTCTCCTATGTGTGCCTCTAATTCTACACACTTGACTGGTTACAACTTAAAAAGGAGCCCTGGAAGTAACAACTGTCGGGCTGGGGATGGTTGCTATGACCACTGTCATTCTGTGAATCATTCTTATGTCATGTTATACACGTTGAACTATTGGTAAGGTAGATGTTATGGAAATAATGATCACTGAAATTCGATCAGACTCCTGACATCTACACGTCAGCTATCCTTCGCAGACGTCTTGGTTTGTAGCTATAGCGCTGAAGTTTATTGACCTCAAATGATTGTTACATCTGTCCTGAGGGTAAATCACAATGGCTGATTCTTATTATGACGGTTTAAGTCCGTGTCCACTTTTTGGCTTTCAGCATAATAGGTCTTTTATGGGATGAGATCGTACCCACTCCGAGGCCGGTAATGTCTTTTGATATATCAGCTTTGAATGCGGCCGGATTCAGCGCTCGACGTATTATTTTCATTGGGTGTATTTTGCCGGTTATTGCCTTAACTGTTTGCGTGACGCTCTGTCTTTCCGCTGGAGCCTGCCTCGGAACCGATTGCACGGTACATGATTTATTCCTGAAGGCGCATTTTTCTCCTAGGATGTCAATTTTCTTCCCTCACTCAGCGCAGCAATCAGCGATGAACAGCCGCAGCGAAGCATATGGATGTGTTTCATTTGTATAAGCTCATCCATACGAATCCTCTTACTCTTCCCAGTATCCCGCGTCTACCTTCGTCTTTGTCACACACTGGGAGGTGCTCATCTCGATTGGATGGTCACACCCATTTTCAGCCTATCGGCGGTGGAAATTCTGTTCCTAAGCTTGCTCTCTCTATTCCCCTCTGCCACATTGTACGGTATGTGCACTAGTCCATTTCAGAAGTCACGTGCTACATTCAACCAGAGGCCCATCGCAATTGCCTAACTATATTCGTTTTCTCATCTGTGATGTTCATGGGATTCGACACCTGCTTGTTTATTCGAATGGCTAAATATTCGAGGGATCGCACAACGGTAAGTTAAAACATGTTTGGTCACTGGTCTAAATCGTTGGTATACAACTCCCGGGTGATCCAGTTGTTCATTCTCAGCAAGATCCTCCGGGAGAAAACCGATCATTATCATTATTTATGGGGTGCGGTACCACCAGACTGCATCTTTGTCCCTGTGGATGGCATAATTTGATATCATAAGCTGTATTGAGCCAAAACACGGGGATATTCAACAGATTTAAGTCGTGCAGGGAGCTTGTGGGTATCAGATAGCTCAGTCAACAAAATGAAGGCCTGACATTGTCCTTCGTTATAAAGCTGATTACATTGACGAGATGCCTGTGTTGCTCTGCGGTTGTCATACATTCGTTAGAAAAAACGAAAAAGATCCGACACCCAAAACGCCTCGAGAATAAAAGTTGCCATGAGTGCACATTACAAAAGTCTGAGACTAACTGGTACACCTGTAATTCGATTGTACAAGCTCCCAAAGGTACGACGTTATCCAGTGCGTGATGTCTTTGGCATGAGAGTTTGTCCGGAAACAAGCATGTGTCCGTAGTCCTCGTGAAACGTTCGAGTTCATAGTTTCTGTCCAGATAAACGTCAGTCCTGGGTGAATGTTTTCTCTAGACATCTCATCTCTTACTAATTTTCCGCTGTTGAAAACAACTGACTATATTTGTGATTTTTTTTGTTATCCAGTCACTCATCAGTTTACCTATTCCTGTACTGGATTTAAAAGAGTTACTTTTGCATAGTTTTTATTCAATGGTTCTGTATATAGGCATACCGCTTGTAGTCAATATTCTCTTGAGTAAGATCAAACTCGTCGTTTTGTATCCAAAAACTGAACGGTTTACATTTTGTGGACGCCATATCGACGACATTTTTATTATCCATTATTGTCACACTGCAACTGAGGCGATTCTGAACACTTAATTCGGCGCATTCGGCACCACTTCACCGTGGGACAAGAGATCAACAGCACTTTTCAGTTTCGTAATGTTGGATTAATTTGCAGATTAGGCGGGATGCCTTAACGACGTGTGCCAGAAATCAATGTGGTCTGGCCAGAACACACTTTCACAGCTTTCTGGACACGAACTACAAACGAAATCGTTCTAAGTGTTGTGCCAGTTGGACCCATAAGGTCTTCGCGGATGGCAGTAGACGCAGAATGGACGTGCAGCTCGGGAGAGCGGATAACCGTAGATGGTTCTGATGAAATGTCTGAAGTAGTCCTTTACAACAGACGAAGGTAGGGACCTTTCAGCCCCGAAAATGCCTACCAATCGTAAGCTACCATCCAGAGGCGACAGTGCCTCTGAAAACGGTTGGAATAACGTTCACTGGCGCTCATTTGAAGCTTCATCTCTGCACTGATCAGTTTCTCAATACGAACATCAGGGATAACGTGCCGGTCCACGACTCATATATTCATTCGTTCGGGAATGTCCCTTAAGCTACATCGGTCGGACAACTGGACACTCATCTCAAAGAATTTCTGAACACATACCATCATAATGCGGAACCGAACAAGTGAAACACTTGTATCTCTTGAACTGGAGATAGCTCACTCGCTAATGCGCGAATTGGTTCGAATGCAACCCTGGCATCTCGGCTGCTCCTGTTTAGGCTTGGACAACCTGGCAATATCTCAACCCTCGTACTTCCTTCTAGTGGCATGGCAGCCGTGCACCGAAAAGGTGTTACAGCTGAACTATTATTATCATGAGTCATTCAACTTGGTGTATCAAGTGCTATCAGATCGTTACAAGACAGCTAGACAAAACACACTTGCAACAGCAAAGACTATCGCTATTCGACTACACCAAACAATCTTGTGACATCAAAAAAATCGTTCAGCTGTAGCACCCTTTCGGTGCCTAACTGCCATGCCACCAGAAGGAAGCACGAGAGCCAGGATACTGCCAGGTTATCCAAGTCTAGACGGGGGAAGTCGAGAGGCAGAGGTTGGGTTCGAACCACAGACCTTCCGGTCAGTAAATTCGCGCTCTAACCACTGAGCCATCTCGCCCCTCAAAAACGTCATGTGATAGCGTTGACCCTGTCTTAGTCGACCAACGACGGCTTTTTACTGAACCCAATAGAGTGGCCTAAATACTGTCTTCTTTACCGTACCCTTTACCGCCTGATCTGCTTCTGTGCAAATAACTTAATTCTTTATTCCATGTATAACTGTAGTTTCCAGTCGATCGAAAACAAGTGTTCGCAATGCCAGGTTTATACCAATATGTCATTCGTTTCCTGGGTCATACTTTACAAAGCTTAGTTAAATACATAGGATCAGGACAGTGGTGTATTACCGTGAAGATCGAATGCGTTGGAGAACTGGACCAAATGACTCAACTCATAGTTCTGCTTTCACAGTCGGAACTCATCTTGAGACTTATGCTCCAGAAAGGTGAATAAAGTTCCCACCCGAAATTAAGTGTGTTGTTGCTTGCTTATCCCACAAGGTTAACTTGGATGCTCAAAATAATATGTATTGGCGGTGTATTAACGCCGAAACTCTTCTATACGGCACGTAATTCGTGCTCCACCAATACGCCCACTGAAGTAGGGAATGTCTGAATACCGTGATTTTGCGCCCATCATTACCAGGCCATTGCTGGTCACATTACGAGGCCCCCTCCAAACCTCTTTAACGGAAGATGCCTCAGTGAAGCGAGCCATCCGACCACGTAAAGTTGTTGACGCATTGGTGCGAAACATGGTGAATCCATACTGGAGATGCCCACAGGCTTTCGGTTTCTTCCATTTACTTTTTACCTATTATTTCTCGTGGATTGTACCAGCACCGAATAATTGCGTCGTACGCTTGGTTCATGCGGCTCATAATGGCATGTCTTTTTGGGTGTCCTGGCGTAAGTTGCTTACAGGTGTCAGGCAGAACTAGAGGAGAAGAAGGAACACTTAACCGGTGACAAAATGAACGCTATATATTCCCATTAAAAACACTGTCTCATCAGGTTAGGTGTTAGAACAGTAATTTTTGTACTCCCAGTTATTTTGATGTTGATGACGGGAGTGATAAAATCATCCTTGTGATTCGGTTTAGTCTGTAGTGCATTTTAACTGTGCAAACTATTTTCTGCTATCACAAAGCCAGTTCCTCGGGTTTATCTGAGCTGTGCTCGTTGAAAGCCATGATCAGTTCAGGTTAGTTCGGTTTCCAGTCGTTGTGGTCAGGATGAGCATGCAACACATTAGCAGCGATGGTCTGGTCTCAAAAATGCTTGATGGTCTGAATGGGTCTTGTATGCTGTCGTGGTTTTTGTACCCTACAATATATGTGTGATTCCCCCCCCCCCTGTATATTTTCATAGATATCTGAAGCCCGACGGAAAAGTTGGCTGCTTGCAAGTTATCTTTCACTCCTGACAATAATCGCCACCTTCTACTACGTACACACCACATACTGCCCTCCATATGGTAAGTGTCAATCCTTAGTTGCACTTTCGAAATTTTCATAGTGGCTGGCTCAAGTAGGTTCCTGGCAGATAGTCCAGTGCTCACTTCGTCACGTAATAAGTAATGTTACTCGCCTTTGTTGAGACCATTCCAGAAAACTGACCAAAACTAGTCCTTTCCACAAGATGTTCCATCCTTAAGAGATTCCATCGTTGAAACACCCTTTAAGGGACCCGCAAATAATGGCTTTTATTTGGGTATGGTCTCTCCAGAGGCGGAATTTCTCGTGCCATTCGATAAACTAGCTTCGTGTTGAGATAAGCGTTCTTTGGGTCTTTACTCCATTTGCTGTTTAAGAGCGCGATCAAAAGAGTCTCTTCTATTACAGTTCTAAGTCAATAATAGATTTGTACACCACGGAAGGCGAATTTTCCGCAAGCTTGTAGCGGATATAAAGAAAGGGACATGCATAATCTTCGAAAGGAAGCTAAACAAATTAGATGGCGCGGTAGCAACGCACCAAACAACGGATCGGAGTTAACAAGCTACTGTACGATGCAGATCACAATTCTGGTACGGCGAAATGTGTAGCTGGACCACGTTCAGGAAGTTGGTATGGCCCCAAATAAACCAAGATCAACAGGGTGTTGGGAATCTGATAAATTACTCTGGATAAATTTACAATGTATCAAGATTGACTGGGACATTTCTTGAAACTCCTGTTCATTAACCTAAGCACAATGAAGTGATCTCTCTCACAAATGCCAGGGGGTTAGGGGGACATTAAATCCAATTGGGGAAGCATACACAAAAAACTATTTGACGAACCGGCAGCTAACGCTGTCCGCCTCGGAACATAAGAAGGCAATCACCGGATTTCGGTAGAAACAGTCCGAACTGAGGTACCTGGATAGGAGGACGCTGAGATACTTTCCACCAGTGGATCTTGGAAGACAAAGTAACATTTTGAAACATTACGATAGCAAGGCCATTAAACCTAAGCTTCCGCTTCTCCAAGCCTACACAAGAGCAATCAAGATGCAGAGGTTGGGTTTGAACCACGGACTTTCTGGTCAGTAAGTTCGCCTCTTAACCACTGAGTTATCTCAAGCAGTGGTACGTTCACAACTAAAACGTTTATATACTGAGTCAAACGTGATTCAGGCTTTGTTTGGCTAGACTGAGTCGTACGCTCTGTTTATCCTCGTTCTAGGTTACATAACCTACTAGATCAAAGTGTTTCCGTGTGCTTATTTATCAGTATTAGACTTTCGTTGGATTCAATGTGCCCAATACGTAGGATTACTCCTTAGTTCACCAGTTCCTGTATATATACACGCCACAGGAACTTCTCTTTTGATGGTCGTTTTTTTCTTTTTTCCAGTCTACTCCCTGTTTTCCTTCTTTGAATACGTTGCAATCGTGATCAATGTACTATACCAATATTATGCCAACTGCCTGGTCGGAGCCGTCCCCATGGGAGTCCTTCTGGAATATTTGTCATGTTCTGATAAGAAAACAGACCGGATCGATCTCGCTTATTTTTTCAATCATCAAGCCCCATCGGCCACAATACAAAATTAGCGACATATTTTGGTTGTCCATTATATTGAGCCAATTTAGACGCACGATCCGTGATATCATTACATTAATTTTCACGAGCCTTCCGCTCGGACGGAGTACAAAGAAAAATCCTTCTGAAGGGGCCGCTTCGCCAGAAGGGACACAAGAGCCTTCTCCCTCAGTAACAATTGAGTTTGCGACGGTTCAAGCATCAGGGCTATCGTCTCCAATGCGTGACTGTTTCATTTTCTAGTTTATCGAGCAGTTAGGAGGATTCGTTGTCAAATAACTGACTAGGTGGTCACCATGCACCGCTGTTCCTTTCCTGTTCACCCCTCTCGGTGGACAAAACTGGAACAGCTAGAACCAACGAACTGTCAGCTGATTAACAAAACTAAGGTGAACCCACTTTTCTAGTGGTAATCTCACTTGGTAGGAGATCAGAGTACATAAAAATTGTAAAATAATTTCAGCTAATCCTTACTCGGGCACATAGAATGGATAGGTATCAGCAGGGTTCATCGATCTGGACCCGTACCAACCATTGGTCGATAGATGTACGTTTCGCTTTTGACATAGTTAACTTGTTAGATTGCACATAAAACCAAAAAATATCATGAAATAAGGGTTAGATAGGGTTGGGGATCAGAACGATAGGTTGCTGTTTCACAAGCTCCGGAGCGGGCTTAAGTGTTGAGATTCAAGTACTGGAATAAATCAATTACGAATACTGGCTGCGAATTGGTTAGAATTACTGTCTCACGATAGCAAAAACATTCCTTTTAAGCAATCAACTCTTATTTACAGAGACCACCCTGACAACATCAGTGGTTCCTGAAGGAAACTGGTGGATCTCATCTCTCTCTTGAAGGTACAACTGCTAGGTTTTAGCTAATTTCAACGGAGATATTTGATGGAATGTGCAGTGCAGTGGTGCTACATCAGACAACGAACTAACCGCTGGTCGTGGATTGCTGTCATTGTGGAAAGTTGACGTATATATCCCATCGGTCCGAGCCAGTCTTCAGTGCATACCCTCCCCTCCTGACCTTTTCACCAATAAGAAAACGCCCTCTCCTGTCCCTAGATTCTCTCCTGGACGACGATAATTACTGCGTTTATTGAGTAGTCACCCGCCTCTATTTCTCAGCTCATTGGAGGATGAAATTGTGTCAGATCCAGGGTACTTGTCCCTAGTTTGCAGCTGAGGATGAGCGAGCCAGGGTTGCACTATCAGACTGACTACTATGCGTTATGAAACAACAACAATTTCATTGATCCAGGAACGATGGATTACATGGTACCTGCATAAGGTGAGTTGGTAGTTGAACGAACCTACTATAAAATTACAGCCCGTATATGTCGCTGGATTTACTCCTCTCTGTAGTTTTCCCTAATCAAAGAGGATGGAAGGCTGACTTGGGCATTTATATCAGCATCGTTAGTCACCCTGGTAAAAATCAGTAGGATTTTCGAGTATGATGATCGGAAACCTGTGACGAAAACGGCCGGCACACCTTTGAAAGAAATACTTCGCCACAAAGCAGCGCAATCGACTGAGTCGAGCGTTACTTTTAATTGTTGACCTATATGCGCGGTGGTGTTCGAGAAGGTAAAGCTGTTTTCGATGCTTCCACAACCCGGGCGGAGCGCTGCTTGGTTTTCACGACTGCCTCTTATGAGTTCTAGTAAGCCTACTTACGATTATGCATGTGAGCAACTTGGCATCGTTGGTGTCTAAACGGACACTCCGGTGATTCTCACGTTCAGGTCTAACACCCTTTTTGAAACAGGAAAGGCATCAGATATCTGCCATTCCTCTGGAACATCATTCGTTTTCTAAATACTGATAATCAGTTTTGTAAGACTGAACGAGTCCTCGTCCGTCCTTAAACAGGGCGAGGGGAAGGCAGTCAGTACTAGGTGCTTTGTTTCTCTTGAAAAGTTTGGTTTCATCATCTGCAGGGACAGAACTGTTGATGCGCTGGTCGTTGTGCTGGGCACTTCAGATCAGGTAAACTTCGAAGTGTTCCGCCCACCCAAGCGGGCGGCGAGACTTGGAACGGACTTTTGCGTCGTCTCTCAGTCTTTTGGAGCGTGTACAGATAACTGATAGATTTCATGTTTAGAGCCTTTCGCTGCGGATTCTGACAGACCCGGTCGGTCTGACTCCACAGTCGGACGTTCACAGGAATCCACTCAAGCGGAGCATCTCCAGCTCTCGTACACAACGCAAACCCACACCATTGGGACAACGGAGAGCTCTTCTGGATCACCCGACACCTGGATAATAAGCCATGCCTTGAGCCATGTTTAGGTGCATTACCAAAATGTAGTCTTGGGTGCATGTTTTCAAGATAGCACTTATATCTGACTGCTGTTCCCACTCCAGTGCCTGTTGCCAGAAAAGAACTCGCGCACGCATCGATTTTTGAAGAGGTTTGAGAGCAAAGGAGGTTTGTTGACCCGTCTGGCAACACGGACACTAGACGTTGGTACGTTGAATAAATTCCTTAGTGTTAGTACTGCACGATTAGGTTTTGTTTTCTTGTGTAGCATACTAGGAGGCGACGCTGAAATTAGAGCCAAAAACAGACAGGGTTGTGTTGCATGGGTAGTAATAAGAATCAGAGTTGATAAATAAAAGAGACTAGCTGCTACCTTTAAGCTGCATGAGTAGATGTTACTTCCCCGTTGCTCGGGCCGACGAAAGGTTTTATGCGAGTTGTCCTGTTTTGAACCTTTGACTCAAAAATCTGACGCACAAGGTAGTGAGAGAATGAAGGCTTTTGTTCCGGATCAGTGCCTGTCTATGACTCAACGGCCTAACCCGCGAGGCAACGTGTTGTGGTTTTCTTGGAGGCTTACTGGTTTGACCCGGTTGGTTGTGATAGGCTTACCTAGAGCGCGGGAAGTAAGGCATAGATGTCTTACTCCTGTTGCGGCTATGCACAGTATGTGTCTTCTGAGCAGTGCCAGACGCTAGTTTTAATAATAATAATGGTTCAGCTGTAACACCCTTTTGTTGCCTAGCTGCCATGCCACCAGAAGGAAGCACGAGAGCTGGGATACTGCCAGGTTGCCCAAGCTTAGACAGGGGAAGTCGAGATGCAGAGGCCGGGTTTGGACCTTCCGGTCAGTAAATCCGCGCTCTAACCACTGAGCTTTCGATCGCATCGAATAGTGCATTGGCGCTCATCGTCAACCGTTTGGACGGTCAGAGTGTGCGAATTTCAGGGTCGACCTTTTCCAGGCCGTCCTTCAGGAGAAGGCAGCGTCACCGCTCCCATAGATATTGGCATACTGGCCGCCAGGAGGAGATATTTACTGTCTTCACATACCTATCGCAGGAGACAGTACGATTTCATCCCCAGGCCATCTCATATTACGATTGCTCGCAGTAAGCGGACTTGTTGCTCTTTTTCTGGTTGTCCCCCTTTCGTTTTCCTGATATGGTTATGCCCTGAGGAACGAAGTTCCAGTCAGTTTCGCCCGTGCGATCATTACAACACGCGAACCCGACCGTTTTGTCAAGATAACAGCTATTGGTGGAGAAGAAGACGATCCATTCACGAGTGTCCATTGTTCGTGTGTCGAGTCGAATTGAGAGGTGGAGGAATTCGCTGACAACTAACTTTTCCCCATCCATAAAGTGCAGCAAGTCCTTTTAAAGGATTTGCTCCTCCATCTAAACACCTCAACTAATCAAAATTAATAAATCCGTAGTTCTTATTGGTGAGACGAAATAGACCGTCCTTATGGTAAATATGCATGGAATGTATCGAATTCTCGTAAAGCTGGCCCGGGTAGGCATCAACTTTACGTTTTATTGGTACTATAGGTCTTCAATACTACTAATCGAAGTAGAGTTTGGGCATGCTTTTTGATCCGTGCTATGGGCGTTAATATTGAGCCTGAAAACTATGGAGTTGACAGTTAGCATGAGTCTTTCTCGCCACGACACCCGAGACATTTCCAATGGAGCTGCACAACGGCGGAGAGTCATGACCTTGTCAGGTTAGCTATGTGTAAGGTAAATTATGCTGTTAGAATGATGTGTCCAACTAGGCCCAGGAGTATGTATTGCAGTGATCGGTGATCACAGTGGCCGGTTGATAATCACATTGGTATGAAAGATACGTTGCTTTAACCATCCCACTTTCGTGGACGTAAACCTGATTGAGTCAAGGTATTTCCACTTTAGTAGGTGTACAAAAGACCGCATCAGCTGTCTTCCTTTGACGCATATGTTCAGGTTCAGTAATTCCCAGCAATCGGGTGTACTGACGGTGGCAATATCAGTCTTGCTCTTTTGCGTACCTTGCACGTGGTGCCGCTCATCTATTTTGGATATTTCGACGGATTGGCAGGAACTAATGTAAAACAATTCATTACCTCACCACTTACTTTCTTTGCTATCCTGTGGACGTTCACATACTGGTCAATACCCATTTGACCCGAGTACCTCAGGTCCCTTTCAGCAAACGGTGACCGGATTTGGAGCGTATCCGACTAACCTTTGTGACACGGCTGTACATTTAGTTTTCCCAAATTTTGAGGAGTCTTGTTGCGTAACTTGTTTTGGAGGTGCGAAATGCCAATATAGCCCGAGTTGATGGATTTAACGTTGGAAAATTGACCCTGTTGCACATACAGCCCACAGGCCTAGTTGTGTTCATTGAGCCGGTAGTGAGATTTTAAGACCGAATGCTAAAAAGTGATGTCCACGTAGTGGGCGTGCGGTTCAACAGTCACTCATAAACTATTCGATTTGAATGAGTTGCTCGAGGATAGTCGTCAACTTGCACTGAGATAGGGCCGGCGAACCGCAAAAAAGCAGAACTATTCAGGGGAGCTTGGCTTTATCTTTTGGGCAGTTCCTCCAGATGTACTACTCGCGAAAGATGCCGTACCGGCATCGCATCCAAAGAGGTGAACGAAGGTTGCTGCTTGCAGAATCCAATCGAGCTGCAACAGGCATGGCGTCTAATAGAACCCATCGAGGAGCATAACAGTTGGTGTGCTGTTCCAGACACTTGAACGACCTGAGACAAGTCGCATCCATGTTTCGATGAGCCGAACGAAAGACTAGACCACCTGGTGGCATGAATGCATGAGTATGTTATTCGGCTCCACCTCAGTGGTCTGACTAAACGAGTATACCTCGGACATTCCGAAGCCGAAACGAATATTAGGTAGACGGAACTGTGGCGGTAGCCTTGTGTTGCTTCGCTGATCTTCCTGGTCTACAGCAGATAGCGAGACTCCCTTGCGGACCCAAAAATCGAACTAGGGTCCTTATGTCCCACGTTGTGACGCCTCGATACGTCCGAACCACCTCGCAAAATGACTTCTCCCTAGATGGTGGCCCTATAGGCCCGTTGATGGGATGTTCTTCACAGAACGTAGCGGCCTGGAGTCGCTTGTGTCACAGCTACCACACATTTTGCTAATTTGGCCTTTTTAGTCAATCTAACGACCCAGTTGGGTCAGTTGGATTTGAAGCTTAAGGACAAAGCATCTGATTCGCAAATCGCACGCATTAATAAAATGCCTTCGAGGGAAGCTACCCGCTGAAGGAGGGAATCTGCGATTTGGCAGTCTCGCTTACTTTCAATGCTACTAGAAATTCTCGGGATAAATTACCGAGTACCAAACTACCATACAAACAATTCATGCGTCACAAACCCGAACGAAAGGCAGGGATGTTCCGTAAAAATCCTTTTCAATATGGTGTTCTAGACTGGACTACAATCGGAATTTAACATTTTGCAGACAAATGACGCATTAAGAGAGGAGTGTCAGGTTGGGAGGGAAGTAGTTGTAAATTGTGGTATACAGTGCCTGCCATTTTGGCTGATATATACGTAAGTATGTATGTAGTGTACAACCCTGCTTACTGGGTTTCGGCTCATGAGCTTTCTTTCCGTTTTCCATCCACAGAAATTGTCGTGAACCCCTACCTTCGGATAATCACTGTCCCCTGGTGCTACCATAGCGTGCATTTTGCAATTTCATTGACACCTGTTGCATGAAGATCCCTAGCAGTCGAAAAAAACTTTTTGGTGGCAAAGGTGCATACAAGTCCAAGTAAATGTTTCTAAATGAAATGCCGTACCCCAACAATCTGACTGATGAAATTTACTGCCAAAATGATCCTGTGATTTAAGCGTGTTTCCCAACAAAACGCTCATTTAACCTATATCACTAATCAGGGAGTTTACGCTCATTATGTGCTGCTTTGCAATAATGTTTTTGCAGCTTGCTTGGCAGCGATGTGATTTTTGTTATCTCCACGCCGAACGCCAATTGATCAGTTCCGATAACTTGCGTACGATTCTCGGCACACTACCTTCCTGAAGTCAGCTACCGAGAAAGATGTTGATCAGTTACCTTTGTTGCTTAGAACCACGGATTAACTTGGGTCAGTCGTTATCAGTCCTCTGATTTCTAGGTGCCACAGTTAAAAAGTTGTAACCAATATCGGTCTTTCAGAGAAACACATCCGTTTTCCACAATCAATTGTATTTTGTTGTCGGGGGAAAGGAAAGTAGGACTGTACAAGGAGCCACAAGTTTGTTGTTGTCAACTAATTGATTATGCAAAGCAAGTGACATACACAACAGTGAGCCGTTAGCCCCAAACATCCACGTGATAGCGCCCATCAGCATGTAACCGTTTCACATAGACTTCGGCTTGATTTGGTGACCTGCGTCCTTCGGTTTCAATCACAGTGAGCAGACATTTACGGACATCTCTGGACATGGTTTTCGCTGACCTGAAAGCACGGTTGGTTAGAATACGTAACACATTCAAGTACGTATCAGTTCAATCTTACTGTTGCATGCGCAGCACCAAAACAGTATGTCCTGGTGACTCATGAGCTATCAGTATTCTGTTGCTAATCGCTTGTCCATTGGTCGCCCTCCCCCGCACAAGCCCACCTTGAGAGACACACAAAAAATAGGAACGGTATGGTGTGGACTGCCTTTTGGGAATTCAGCCACATCTTATCTGTCGTTCTGTAGGCTAAGACGGATCGCCGAATCTCCCAGGTTCGTCATGCCACCATGTGAGGGCACGATGGTTAGCCAAAAAAGCAAATCACCCCTAAGCCGAAATCAACCATCAGCATAACTAGAGAGGTTATAGCCGCGGTAAGGTACAAATTGACAAAAACCGAGTGACTTCTCTGAAGAAGAACATCTACCTCAGCAACAACCACACGCCAGACTATGGACTGTATGTGTCTCAGTTTCATCTGTTGTCAGGATTGTCATGCAAACAGCCCAGTTGTGTGGCTCTTTTACAGTTGTGACGCGTCCTGTGAACCAGAGACTCCTTAAGTTCGTTGAAGCCAATTCGATCAGAGCCATGAAACCAATTCCTTGCGCACGAAAGGTTTTCACCCTGAACACCCGTCTATCGTGAAAGCGAGTCCATCCAAAACAATTCCGTGAAAATGTCCCTTATTATTCTGTCATACGACCCAACTATAGATGTTTTGCATCCGCGACTATCCTTTTGTTATAATAACAAAATGATTTAAAGTCACCGGGATTTTGGCCTTTTACTGTGCCAGCCCAAATCGTTTGTTAAACCGTTGGGTCTATCAGCTGTCTTCTTCCAAACCAGTCCTCGAAATCTTTAAAATCGCAAAAATGAGCATTGAGTCCACTATGACACCCAGTGGCTTTACACCAGCATCTGATGTAGGTTTGTATGGTTTTGGGACGATAGTATTCAGGAAATCTTATACATAAAGGTAATCCAAAAGACACCAGATTCTTCCAAAATTGTTTCCTCGACAAAGTGTTTACCTTATGGTGTTCTCATAGATGAGGTGGTTAAATTAACTCACCCACACACATAAAAATGAGCATTACACTCGTCCAAAAGGTGCCAAATTTCTCCAGCCGCCTCAAGCATTCGGTGTTGGACATAGACTTTCGCTTCATTTGGAGAATCGCGCGAGAAGGCTAGATGCAGTTCAAGTAAGTCGGCGTTTCTAGCAGCGAGAAGCTCTTCAGCATACAAGAAATCTTCAGCCTCATGTCGGCAACCAAAGAAGAGTAGCATACGGGCGGATTTGAAGCCTAAGGGTGTCCAAAAGTATATAAATGTTGGTTGGTAAGATCAATGTTTTACGTAGAAAATGCTGTCGGAAACTGTCTTAAATATTATGTCGAAGGAATGGGAATCAGGCAGTGTTCAACAACGGGACCTGGGTGAGCCCACCTTAAGGTAACTTGCAATATCGTTGTAAGCGTAGCACTGAAAAGCTCAGTGGGCCGGGTAGAACACTCTGTACAACTAAAAGCGGACAAAAGTAGTAGAAAACATTGGTGTCTGTTTTGAATGAACAGGGTATACCAAATCGAATCATCCGCCACATTGTTCCACTCCGTGGTTCAGTGCGCGCATATGTAATCATGAATCACTGTCAGTATTAATCCGGGCTCACAACGGTCGTATGGGTGAGAATGGAATATATCCTATTCCGCAACTATCTGTACCTATTTACCCTGCTTCTAACGAGACTAAGCCTGGTACCACCTTGGTAAACATTAACCACTGTAACCGAATTAGTGGTAGCACCGCTGTGCGCAAGTGAAATTCACCCCCTAACTGGGAACCTATGCGATGGATAAATGAGTATACAGATACAGCATTGTTAGACAATATATCACCATTCTGTGGATGGCACATAGAAAGCTAATATAACATTCTACCAACTATAGTTCCTCGGATTATGGATATCCATTGTCACGTTAATCGGTAGCCTTGAAAATAAGTTAAGGGCGATCCCCAGGGGAGATCCACCAGGGAGACGGGAAACCAGGGGGCAAGAAAACTTACAAGATCTACAGAAAGTTAAAAAGAACTAAAAACCCACTGTTTATTCGCGTCTGCTCGAGACGTTCACGGATGAAAGAACGAAATGGAGCCAGTCCAGTACCTGCTGCGACCATGATCACAGATATGTTGTGACTCCGAGGAAGATGGAAAGAACTGGTCTCAAAGTAAATTGGTAGCAAAATTGGAGATCCCTTGGAGCGATCAGCAGATTTTCCAGGGACGAGGGCCTCCAGCCACTGTGTCGTCAAACCCTTGAAAGTTGATCCTACGAAAATTGCAAGGTGACATAACAATGATGAGATAAAAGTAAGATAGAACAAGTTGGATTTGTTCAGTTGATTTAGAAATCAAATCATATAGTTTTCTTAATAGTCTTTTAATATTAACGAAAGAAAACTAGTACGGTCCTAGAAAACGAGTTTTCCACAAGCGATAGTGGCCGCAAATAGGCCATCAGACGAACGAAGGTTGATGTTGTTCGGTTGAAACAGAACGTACAAGATCGAAATCAGATCAAGTTCTTCGAACAACTTACCCTGATTTCATAGGTCGATGGACCATCAGGAGAGATTTCAGAGTAGTTGAATACCCATAACAGCGAAAGCACTGAGTATCAGAAATTGTCATCCGTTCATGACTACAACCTAACGCATATTGTGCTGTCCCAGCCGAAAAAAATTCGACTTCCGTTGCAAGAAACTAGTGTCCTGTAGCATGCTCGTTCGATGGAGTATTACGACTTTGGCACAATGGTTCAAAGCCCAGCGTTCTGTCAAAAAGAAAACGATAATTCGAAGCATCCCATCACCCAACAACAAGCTCTCGATTAGACCTCACTTGATGCAACCGGTTTGTGTTCCTAAGACTGCCTCTGTTTACATATGGCCACTTTCGATTTTACTTACCAGTCCATTTTATGTAATACGCAACTGATGTTAGGCAGGAAGAAGTGCTGCATTAATCAGAAATGATTAACACGCAGGAAACAGCGGCTCAGTTGTAGAGGTTTCTGTGCGCACTTAGTCAACGACCAGCTCCGAAGCTGTCCTTAAGCGGTTAATGTTCCGCGTGCCGTCATTTGTCTCCAAAATTTTAGCACACTCACTTCGCCGGCGATTTGAGAACTCAGGATTATCCTATTATTATCTATCTGAGTGCCAGTTTTGGGGTCAATTTTGCGGCTAACTGATTATCCGCGTGCATACACTTGGCTAGTGTCGTTTCCGCATAAATTCTTCAGTCGTCAGTGCTAAACCATTCATTCTTTTACAAAATCGCTTTATCCGGATTGACTTCCGATTACGTGGAGCATTTCAGTTTCTCTGTACCGAATGCCATGGCTGAGGCTTTCCATGTTTGCATGTTTCCATGCCGCAAAATAAGTAAACTCTACCGTAAGGTATAAGTGCAGTTGGAACCAGATAGTCATGGGTTAGACAAGACTTAAGGCTTTTTTGAGCTTAATGGACAAACACAGAGAAGAAAATAGCGCTCACCGTCGTGAACTTCATGAGATAGTAGAATGTGCCCAATAATTATGAAGCTGGTGGTCGCGACACATCGCCAGATGACCTGGGGGCGATTCTAGTCCGACCACAGCTGTCAAGAGTACAACTACATTTGGAGTTAAACACTCACTAAATTGGCCGTACGAAGGCCGCCTCATGTTTCAGTTGCAAGATATCGAAGTACGTTCTTTTATGTAACACTAACTAAGGGACTGGCGAGAACTCTTGGTCTTCTTTGGGACATATCACGTTGGCGTATTCTGGAATATCGTTCCAACTGAAACATGTGACGGCCTTTGGGCAGATAACCCAGCTAACTCGTTAACACTACCATAAATTGCGAGTGAGTTTTCCTCCATACATATGTCTGATTCGGAGTTCAAGTACGAAATCAGATACGCGGGATTTCGGAGATGGGCCTACGTCACAGGTCCTAAAGAGGGCGAAACCGGTAGTGGACTGTGCAAGAGTAGTTATCAACCTTTCAGGCAGTGTCATATAGAACTTAGTCTCCGGTGGCAACTCGGCCAACTATCTGAATTTTTAGGTTGTCCGAAAATTGAGTAGAGGCACAAATAGGCAACCTCAAGCAGTGGATGCGGCGGACCCAGTTCTGTCGAGGTAATTCCAGAGATGCAATCGAGGATTATGTTCTTTTCAATTAGGGATACTTAGGAGAAGGGCATCCTAAAAGGTCGTTTCTGTCAACCCTAAGTGATCACATGTTCAATGATCAACGATATTATGGAACAAGGTCGAAACCATTCGAAGCTGATGATTCATTATAACGAGTGACCAATAGGACACAAAACGTGGATGTACCGTTACAACAACTAAGCTATGCGGTTGACCTAAACACTATGCATACCCTGAAAATGATCGTGAAAAGAAGCTACGGTATCTACAACGGAACACGCTTCTCATAAGGTTGCCGAAAACTCTTCGATAGCCCACGACCGGTTTCGCCCCTCTTGTGGATCATCGGGTGGGTGCAGTCCCAGAATTTCCGTCAACCTCATGTTTCACTTGAACCGAAATTATACGAACTTCGTGGAGTACACTCATTTGCACACCAATTTGATTTTAAAATGAGACTCAGCTAAGTCCCAGCTGATCCCCAAGGGCGAAGCTGGTCGTGGGACCTCGAAGAGTTTTCAGCAACCTTGTTTCATTCAGGGGACTAAATCATGTTTAGACCAATTCGCCACGGACATAACTCAATGTTCTTGATGAGGGTGCTCTTTTTGTAGACGTTGTCTCCCTTTTACAGCTTCCTCAGGATGTGAAACCATAGTGCATGTAGCGTGAACAGGCTTGAAAATCCACAAACCTAAAATTGCAAACCGTGCTGTAATTCCGCTCTGCGTCAACTGATACATCCCATCCTTCTCACAATTTTGTTTTCTTGTTCTTTTGGTGAACTAGGCAATTTACGCATCCTAATCAGACAGTGCCCCTTGCAATTAAATCAAATTTGAGTTCATTCTCAGGGATCAGAAGGCAGTGAAAGTTTCATTTTCCGCAAACGGGTGTTAAGGGATAAAAGCATATGGAAGTTTGTGATATAAGTTAAACAGGGAAGAAGCACTTCCGATTGAGAAAAAATCGCTGTCTGTTCTATCTCAACTGACGCATCCCCTTTTCCTTGCTATTTTTTCCACTCTTCTAGTGACAAATGCTTTCCTACGTCTATGAACCACAGAGAATCCACCTAAGCGTTCTGGAATCTACGATCACTATATCAACTGACCATGGGTGCAAGTGCTGTGGAAATTTACTGCGGGAAATAAACATTCAAACTGTGCGGAGTATCTTGGAGGAAAATATCTCCCTGATCCCACCGACTCCATTGATGCCTCCCAATTTGTCAAACATCATTCCCGTGATTCACGTGAAATATCCCTAAAAAAACTCGCAACGGGCCCAACAAAGATCGAAGAGCGAAACGCCACGCCAGTCTGAATTAGCGTAACCTCCTCAAGCCATCCCACGAATGCACAGGGTCTACTAGGTGACTACCTAGAACTTCCTGACAATCGCCAGTTCATGAAACAAAACTGCTTTGGCCGAGATACAGTTCCTCTCACAAATTATTAAATCTGAAATTTCGCTCCCCGAGATCCTGTCTGTTGGTAACGCTTGCCTACTACGATGGCGATGCGCGCTCATCTATTACCTAAGGAACCTGTAATGTGAATTTATTTCTGAGATTAAAATCACATATGCCTTGGAATGCCGAGTTAAAGCGCAGAACGATGAATTAGGACTCATGGCAGTAGCGTACTGCCTCCCAGCGCAACTAATGAAGTGTTCATTCTTTGCTGCGTAGATTGTCATGTGATTATGGGGGGATTTTGTGTCCCATCTTTGGACATAACCCCTGTACCAGGTACACATTCTAGAACTTGGTGTTTTAATCCTACAATTTAAATAAGCCGACACATCGACTAGATTCCGCATCAGAGATCTGATCATAGCCATTTAAACAGGCCGATCACACAGTGGTTGAATTCAACTACAGGAGTTATGCAGCCTACGCAAACAAAATAGATCGACTGCAATCTCAATACGGGTCTAGCTTGAAACGACCGGTTAAAAAAAGTCGCACGGACGAAGTTTGAGGATGAAATGGAGGCGGTGGTCGAATCAGGTGAGAAGTACCGGGTAATATATACCTCTCGATTGGCAACCTCAAATTCTGTTCGAATTCCCTAAGGAGACCTACTTAGTCTGAATTGTTTGTGGTCGTTTCGGTTGGAATTAGCCCGTATCCGGAATCGCATACCTGAAAATTTTAAGGGGTTTTGATTTTCATGAAGGAAACTACTCACAAGGTTGCTGAAAACTCTTCGATAAACTGTCAGAAGGATATCGCAACGATAAACATCTACTTAGAAGATGCGGAGAATCTTCAAACGCTAAGTTTGTTGCCATTTGTTTCTGCTTTCAGCCGTAGACTGAGTTTTCTACGCTGCCAATCCTGACCACGGATTACATACACAATGCATGATGAGAGCCTCGTTTAGGTATGGGTCCTGAGACCATACCAGTCCTTGTGGACTGAACCACCTTTTACAAGTATTTTATTACTAAGGCAACCTCTGACTCAAAGCAACCGTCTAAAACAGATCTGCACGCAACTACAAGGCGACATCCATGTATACTGAAAATCAACGTCTTCCTGGCTAAGATACAAAAGCCAGGACACCAAAGGATAATTTTTGCCCTCCGTGCACGACGTACTATTCGCAGGTACAGGTTGACTCCTCAAATGCCGCGAACTATAAGACGTACTTTGAAGCACATCTGCCAGAAAGTCAGTATCCATAGCAAGTCCATCTTGTTGGTGTTCCTTCTTGACACTGTTTTCTTTGGCAACCCCGATTCCCTAAACACAGCGTCATGTGAATTGAAACTGAATAATAACTACAAATCTCACTCCACAAACTTCATGCAGCATAGTAAGATTTTCGCTCAGTGGAACCGCGACGGCCGTACTGTCGCCATGGCCCACTACAGCGGACCACGTAACAGCACCTCCGACACGGCTGTTATCCCCGTGTGTTGTCTAACAACCTGGAGGAAGGACACAACCACCATGGTCTGTTTACCCTACTGAAACACCCAAAAAAGTTAGGGCTTCAAAAATGCAAACTGCTCTCACGGGAGTGATGGATAGTGGTTGTATCTACTGCATTCTTGACACATTCTGGATGTGCCCAGAAAAAGAAGGCAGATACAAGTGACAAAATCTTTGATACTGTCGAATTCCATCTGGTTTCATCAGTTCAGTAAATGTTGTTTCCGATCGTCTCCGAATTCCTCAGAAAACGGATGCTATTCTTCAAACTTTTGTCAACAACCGATATCGTCAGTTGGTCTCGGAAGTCCACCAACTATGTTGGAAATATTTTAGGAGTTTGTAGTTCTTTGACAAGCAATACATGAACCTGGTAATCCCTATCGCAAAGTGCAACCAACTGAACGCCCCTACTGGCTATAAACCGAGTTACATTCGAATCTCTTTTCCCCGGTAGTTATCACGTCCGCCGTTACAATCGAAGACCGTTCAGTTTAAAAAAAACTGGCCATTGATTGGTGATGTTTTTCTGCCTTGATGGCAAGTCGGACAGGTGAGCTGACAAGCTACCAGCCTCCCCTTGGGCGTATTTTGAATAAGTCCTGCACCTGTGAAAATCGTCGCGATCGATTCCACAGACATGCGATTGGTGACGCACCACTGCAAGCAACGATAGCAAGTGAGTAAATCACTGTTTTGGCCATCTATACGCCCGCTTCTGCACTTGTAGGTAAATATGTGAAATGGTTCCAACTAAGTACGGGGGAAACATGGTGATCAACTATGACAAGAATATAAGTTAACATACCATTCGGTGTCTGTTCCGCCACAATGGCAACAGTCAGATGTAGCCTGTTGGAATCCCGCAGAGGAGACGATGAGATACTGTAGAACCTTGGTTTTATTCGAGGCAGTAACTCGAGTAGATAGTCCACAGAGATACGGACGGAAGGAAACTCCACAATAACATCAACAACATTCCTGCGCTCCTCCAAAACCCAATGAGAATAGTATTCCTGCGAGAAAATTAGACGGAATAAGCTGGTTGAGAAATCAACTTGTCCCAGTTTTCGGACTTTTCGGTAAGCAGTACGATACGACAGGTCAGGGAAGTGGTAACGGCATTTATATCACAATCATGTGTAGTTCAGTGAATAAATAAGACCGAACTATCATAACACTACTGTTCAGCGAAACCTTGGATTTCATAGAAATGCAACATTTCATGAGACATTCCGTTTAGCAAGATGGCTCAGTGGTTAGAGCGCGAATTTACTGAACGGAAGGTCCGTGGTTCGAACCCAACCTCTGCCTCCCGACTTCCCCTGTCTAGGCTTGGGCAACCTGGCAGTGTCCCAGCCCTTGTGTTTCCTTCGGGTGGCATGGCAGCTAGGCACCGAAAGGGTGTTACAGTTGAACGACTTAGCAACCTCAGCTGAATTGTTTTCTGCATACTAGACAGTACGCGTCAAGAGAAGTCTAATTAAGACTTTGATCCTGATAATGTACAATGTTAAACAAAACATAGGGGAAGTGTTGTCAAACACCCCTTGCGAGCCGGGCGACAAAAAAGCACGTCTCCGTTAGATATATGGTTAACAGTGGGACTGCTAAATTGATCGACGAAATAACCAATCGGTCTTAGAACTCGGGGAAGACAACAAAAGGCGAGAAAAGGGGGGTAACTTACATTGCTTTCCGGCGTATTGCTGCCCAGGTAGCGAAGCTGACGGGCATGTTCGGCGTCAGTTGCGTGAGCAGATAAGATAGTCAACAATTGCAAGCGTGGTGGACCGGATAAGTCAACGTAGTGAGTGAGTGCTGTCCGATAGGTGCATGGGCAGGGAAACGGATGCGTTCGCGGATTTCGTTCTACAAGGCGGACGGAAAATATAGACAGAAAGTAAGATAGAGAAATAAAGCTGCTTCGAGGCAACACTTCATCAATACCCACGAAACAGCACCCATGAGTACTGAGATCAACTAACCCTAGAAGTGCCCCAGCAAAACGTAGAGAAGCAAATAGTGGACGTGAATGCCCTCTAGACATTATCATACATGACTGCGATTGCAAATTATGTCTTTTCTGTAACAATAAAAATTCAACTCTAAGAATAAATCACCATACTCGAATGCATGGGCCTTCAAACTATGAAGGCCCGATGAACCGGAGACGACTCGCTGCCTCAAGGCGTTACAGCTGAAACTAGTTACGTCTTCAACGAGACACAGAACCCGTTGAACAGAACTGGACAGACTTTAAACAGAGAGCCTGAATGAACAATCAGCTGACTGATGGGCTAAGGAGACAATTGGGCCCTCGGCATTAGTTGTGACCATGTGCATTCCAAGTGGCTTGTGTGGTAGGACTAGAATACACACGTTTACACCACATAAGTTGGTCGCAGTTAGCTGCCCTGTTCTGAAATACCTTTCGTTATGTGCTCCTGGTCATACCTCGAGTAGGCGCCAGGCCTACCACTTGTGCTACTAAATGACAGGTAGTTGATAGACCACCGTAAAGGTATCAGTCGGACTGATCGATGCTTTACGTCATTCGACGAGCGGCAAACGCACTGCAATCACTCGTCTGATTACAATGCCTAATGGGAAGTACTCGAAAGAAGAGTTGGACATATACCGTTCTGAAACGAAACGGCATCAGCCAAGCAGGTGAATGGTGTGATTGACGCCCTGCCGATCTGCAGGTAATTGGTTTAACAATTATTTGTCGATCACACCATAATTTCAGTTTTTTGCACGCGACAGAAAGTTTTGATTTTTGGTTTTGGCACTGGCTCAAAGACGGTTTTTCACACTTAGTACTGACAGGCAAAAAAGCATACGGCGTGTTCCAGGCCCCCAAAGTACAGTGGCAAAAATACCCATAAATTTGAGAGTTGACTGGCAGACATGTTTTGAAAACGTTCCTTTTTTCAACGTGTACTGTCAGAATAGGCAAGAATCACTCTAAAAGCCGAGACATCCTTCTGAACCTAAGAAAGATTTCACAAATAAATATGCGGAAACTACGCGTCATCACCCCATAAATGACAAAATTAAACAAAAGTGGAGAATGAAAATCCTTGTCGGACACCACTGCTCGTAGGATGGCTTTTAGGAGCTCCGCATACGCTCCCGTGCCCACAAGTACGTGAATTAAAACAGCGCATGATATTCATGAACTTTTGGGGCACACCCTGTTGCGCAAGCATGTTGCTTTAACAGAGTGTAAAGATGTGGTCCACACAGACCTTTCTTGACCGAAATCCAGCTTGTTCTCTATTCTCGTCCTGGAACGCCTCCATAAGACGACGTAAAGTCCGCTTACAACGGTGCTTAAGAAAATTCCTCTGTTGCTGCCACACTCACTCTGAGCACCTTTTTCGAAGATGGACACTACCGACTAACTTTGGTTGGTTGGGACGGTCTGTTGTGTCCAGAAAGGTATAAATAAGTTAGACATGCACCGGATGAGGATTTACTTCCATTTCTAAATAGAACCAGTAGGAGATCGTCAGGGCCAATAGCTAAGAGCATTCACGTATTTCCGACGCCATCGAAGTATCGAAGTTCATTGACCAGAGCTGCATTGCCTGTTGGGAATCAGGTTGAGTGACTGCAGGGGACCAGTTGAATTGGTCTTGAAAATGCGCAGGCGCTTTTCTTTCTTATAGATAAGCGAGTCGCTGTTATCAGCGATTGATTCGGTCAGCGTATCAGCTGGAATAGTTTGCACACACAGGCAGGGTTTCTTGCTTCTTCCACTTCCTCAGCTTTCTGGACCAACCAAGCTCCTCGATCAGCGTAGATCCCCTAACGTTTGACAGGTCGTCGGGTTGCACTGTACTCCCAACAAGGAGGAATACGTGTCCGAGAGTTGATCAATTTTAAAGTGTTGCTCGAGACCCAGTGCCTATGCCTCGTTGGTTCAACCATTTCACAAGGGGAGTGTCCAGTATCTTGCAGAGCTTCAGACAGTACCTTAAAGTAAGAGCCAATATCAGAAGACGTCTTGTCCGAAAGGGACTTCAGCAGGTGGTTCTAGTAGACTTGTTTCACATCAGGGACCGAGAGCTTCTCAATTGCCAGACAATGTGGGCACAGTTTGCGCGCCCCCAGGACGCGCAACGAGAAGCAGCAACGAACCAATATAGGTGTTCTGGAACAAGCGACAACCAGTAGCTGACCTAGGTCACCTAAATCTAATAGCGATATGGTCTACCTGGGTTTGGGGTTGGCTCGCATGTGTGGGGCGCCATGTGGCTAAGCAGCTTCAGCTATTTCAGAAGTTCGTACTGCAGACATTGCTGTCAGTACATGAATGCAGCAGGCGTTTGCCGTTGTCCGTGCGTCTCGATCCCAGCCCTAGACGACCACCCAATTTAGCTTCAGCAGTGCTAATTCTACTTGCGAATTTATATCGCGGGCCACCACAAGAATATCTGAGCCATTAGCCCGCGCTTAGATGTTTAAAGAGTATCAAGGACTTCGGTTCAGAAGGCTTGGTAAACAATCGGTAGTTTTTAACTGGGCAACGTTTCGCTTTCGACACAAAAGCTTCATCAGGCCAAGTGAGCAGGTCACCAAGTTGGCCAGGTTTTGAGGCATACGGGGAACCAATCACTAAGACCTATTCAGACTTTTTTGAGAGTAAGCAGATATGATGAACAGACAGCGTTCATCGGTCCGTTTATGGGATACTCTCACAGATGTTGCCAAACATACGCACAGGGATGACTATCAAAGGGTGACCATTTGACCACAGACCCTCCAACTGGGTGGCTTGAAACAACGGCAACTCCAACAGAACCAACAGTAGCGACTTCTGGACCATCAAAAGTGTGCGACCGAAAACAGGTGGAAACCGATGGGGAGGTCAGTTCAACAATCGTAATTGGGTATTGAATCCTCGTCGCAGAGGTCAAAGTACATGCAAAAACGGTTTGCTGTCCGGCTTGTTTGAGATTGCGAACGTTAAAGGCTGCCAGGTGAACTGAGCGTGAAGGCTTAGAAAATGACTTCAAAATGTCTATATGGCAGTGGCGACCGTGTCAATCGTACAGTTTTCAACTAAGAGCAATTGGTGGTGAGGGATTTGTCAGTCCTTAAGAATGGAGATGACACTAGCGACGGGGTGGGGAGGGGAGACGAACGAACAGGTGAAAGAGGAAGAAGAGAAACATTAGAAGTAGCCTGTTTTCTCTTACCCACCCTGCTGTATGCGGCGAATAAGGTGATCCAGCTGACTGCACCAAGCGACAACCGATATGGCATGAGATCACTTGCAATTGTGCAATTCATGGTTGCACGTGTGCTGGGATATTGCCACAGCTCCTAGGTTTAGATACGAGGACGATTAGGATCCTCAACCGGAGGCCTTGACCCAAAAGCCTAACTGAAAAACAGCGGTGGTAGGCGGACCTCCACCCCTTGACCAACCTGCTACGAGAGGCTCTGAGTGCCACACTTACACTCCCCAGTATAGCTCAACTGGTTATGGAAGTGCACAAACTGTCACAAACGAGTACAGAAAAGCATGTGTTATGTGTTATTATTATGTAATATTATCGTTGATGTTCACTTGAATGCCTCATCTCCGAAGGACCACATTTCTGACATCTGGATTCAAACTAAGCATTCTGCCCTGATTCTGAACTGAGGCGCATATGTACCACCTTGATGTACTATGACAGAATCCTACACAATAAGTTAAGTTTTTCACTGTCCACTAATGTTGATTTGGGGTTCGAAAGCATCACTCCAAACAAACATGACAACTATGTATTGTTTTTTATTCATCTCGGAAGCAATCGTTTTCTAATCTAGGTATTTGGAGCGAGATATTATGTGGAAATCAAACTGGTACACGTTTATCTATCTGTAGCTACTCTCAGTACTCCTGTTGCTCCATCAGTAAGTGCCAAACCAATCCGTATTTAGGTGGAATCTGTGGAATTTGGCAATAACACACTTATCCATCAATGAGTGATTGAAGAGTGAACTTACATTCATCATTATGTCCTTTATGTGATGAAGTTTTATCAAAAACTGTCATAATTGATATTCCATCTTCTTGGGAGGCTCACTTATATTGGACCGAATCTAATGACAGGGATAGTCTTATCCAGCATAAGCAAGCCATGTCCAAAACTAAATTACGGACCACATTGTCTGTTGCACGCCTATTTTTCTTGCCAAGGCTAGTGTTTTTCACGTTGCTGACACGTCGGAATGAGTTCTTGGCTCCAATCTTCTCCATGACAAAAACACCGACATAATGCAGTGGCTGTTTAGAGTGGGCCAGGTATTGAAAAAGGTGTGCAGGCGTAAACCTTAGCTCGCTCAGCTCTACATGCTCGTTTCCTGCAGTTCGAAAATCATACCGGTCGTGAATACTGAGAACTTCACTGTTCGATTTTCATTACTGCGGACAGATGAATTTCGTAAGATGAGCTATAATTTGTCTATTGTGCTGCCTCATCCATTGACTGACCTGAAATATACATTGTTAGATGACAATTTTCTCCCCCCCCCCTTCTTTCGAGGTGTCCGTTTTTATTAAATTTTATTTCGAACCACCTTGTAGATGGCTTTCAGCCCGTTAGTCTTATGATGCTACTCAAGTACACCGATGATTTCCTTCTCCGTTCCGCTACACCTTCTACACTTCGTGAGCTTATGAAGTGTTATCCCCCTCCGATAAGCTCACGTTGTGTGATAACCGTACAAATTGGTATCGATCATCAGCAAAATACACTCATTTGCAAACAAATTTGGTTTTTCGAGAGGCTCACCTGGAACCCAGCTGAATCTCTCGTTTGTGATGTTTTCAGGCAACTGAATGTGCTGCACCAGGCCGCCTCATGTTTCAGTTGCTACGATATTCGAGATATCGCGATACATGTATATTCGTAATGCACTACTCATGAGGTTGCTGAAATTTCTCCGACAGCCCACAACCGGTTTCGCCCTTCTTGGGGCTCATCAGATAGGCGCAGTCCCCGAGTTTCGATCAACCTTATGTTCTACTTGAAAACATCACAAACGAGAGATTCAGCTGGGTTCCAGGTGAGTCTCTCGAAAAACCAAATTTGTTTGCAAATGAGTGTATTCCGCTAATTCCGTGCAATTTGGTTTCAAGTAGGACATAAGGTTGATGGAAACTCGGGGACTGCGTCTACCTGAGGAGCCTCAAGAAGGGCCAAACCGATCGTGGGCTGTCGAAGAATTTTCAGCAACCTTATGAGTAGTACATTACGAATATACAGGTATTGATCTTTTTTTGGGGCAAACAGTCAACCAACGGCATTACAGCGATGAGATGGTTGGTGAATTAACATTCACACAGGCTCATGTGCAACGGCTTGAAGAAGCGGATTGCGCATGTAATGTCAGTATGTAGGCTTAGGTGGACGAATGAGAATAGTGATAACTGAACAGAATAAAATTGGGCTTGGTTCAAGGACCGAAAAACTCTTAGGGTCTGTCATGAAGATGTTACAAAACACGATCAGTATGCTCACAATCAGTGCGTTTTCAGAAATGACAACATATTACCACATAAGGCTACTCAAATTTAGCAGGTTGTTTTTGTAGGCACTTGCAGGCAACCTACTCGCAGCCCCCAGTTATGTAACTGGTGATCTAAGCCAACCTGAGGGGCCTCATGAGACTGGACTATTCAACACCCGATAGCAAACAGCAAAACTCATACGGGGTCGAAATTTGTGCAGGCATTTCTAGCACTGATGAACCACTGGTAGCCCAAACAAGGCCCACAAAATCGCTTACGAGCAGGTTAGCGATGATTCCACCGTTGAATCGGCACGCAACCCTCTTAATCCTAGACAACAACAAAGTACGAAGCCGGCTCTCCATCCTTTTCTGGTTTTACCGGTTAATTATACACAAGATTCAAGTCACAAGCAGTAGAAATAACTGCTGGCATTTCAATCAAAAGACAACTCCTACACGGCTACTTTTGTTGAATAAACAAGCTCACACATCCAATTAACGGTTGTCGTTCTTTAACTGTGTTGGCCAAAGCAGTATGCAGGAAAATGCAAGAAAGCTGTGGAAAGCCCGTCCAAAAAACTTTTAATATTTCAGCTGGCCAGTGAAGACGGTTTAAAGAAATATTCACCTACATCACAAATGTGGCTGGTATCCAGCTGGCTTAAAAAATTCGGCGACTCTACAAAATGGTTCAAAGCTAAATGAGACAGTCTCGAATGACCGAATATCGCATGGCGGTTACGAATCGATAAGAATTCTGGGTGTATTGTTGGGATGGGGATGACATCCAACCCCCAACTACCATTCGCTAATCTGTTTATGTTTAACTTTGACATGCACCGTGCTGTTGACATCCGGCATTTCCTGTCTGAAAGAGAATATTCACTGAATGACTTAGCATTCGTGCGCCCATATGACTGTAGTGCTTGACATTTGCTACTAATACAATACATCAGTTTACACGGTTGACAGAATATCGACGTATACTAAAGATGGAACATGCGAGTAATATCTGTCCAAGGCAGTTCAAAGCACCAACCCCATATATAATCGACAACTGAGTTAGATATTACTGAACCGTTTGACTATGCTTGTTCATTTGTGCTAGATATTCAAACAAAGTCCAGGAAAATCCAGCAGTACGTTTGAGAATGTTGACTTTCTCAGATTCTGTGCAAATGGGGTTTTCGCGATCGTGTCCAATGGCTTGTAACCGCTCTGTTCGTGTTTTACGATAAACAACTCTGCTATTGAAGGGAACATTTGTGGCTCATGTAGCGTACATAATCGCTGGTTTGTTCGCTGGGCTGGGCAACTTGATTGCGAACGTTTCATCGCCAATCGAGGTGACATTGTTAGGGAGTGCAGAGGAATGCAGTGTGGCTGTGTGTCAGAACAACCACTCACGTGCCCTAACAACGTACTGATGATTTCACCTCCACTAGTGATGAAACGTTTGCGACCAAATTGCACAGCTCAGCGAACAAACTAACGACAAAAAAAGACTCTGCATTCACAAACACCGATTTTTCACCGAGAAGGCACTAAGATTTTAACCATTGCTCGTCCACTATTAGTCCGCCATCAAAAGCTAGAGATGGGGTTGAGGTACTCACAGGTGTCGCTGTATTCACAACAGGTAAACACCCGGTCTCAAATCCCAGCTGTCGCTGTAGATAGTTTACCATATGGAGTCACAAGATAGCATAGAACTTTGGCAAGTGACCCGCTGTAACGATGCCTGAGGACACGAATGCCTTGAACAATTTATCAGAACGTGCAAAATCAAAGGCCAGCGGGTTAGTGATCATTGTAAGTAGTCATTCTCCCTCCTCACCAGTTGGTGTCTACTCGAGTTGTGCGGGAAAATGGCATAAATGGTACACGACTGACAGCATATGCACTCTTTCTGCCTAGAAGAAGTTCTCCACAAAGAGCGCGATTTCCACCAGCTATGAGGGTGGGCACACTTCTTGGAGAGCAGCGTGTGCAGTTTTCAATAATAGAACACATCTGACCTATTTTCAACGCCGTCCTGTGGAGCTGTGGGAATCGATGTTTTTTGCATCCGTACTCTGCTAATGAGGGATGGCGTCCAGTAGATTATTTACGTGAACTGTGGCGTCTAGAAACAGTAAATAAATCTGAGAATGACGTTAATACGAAACTCAAGGTACTTCAAGTATAACTAATAGGCTATCGACAACTCCGACTTTTCCGCTATGCACAGACAATCTCCCTGACTAGAAAAGTTATCAATTCAGATGTGTAATTAACACTCTCGGAAACTGTGACAGGAACGGGTTTCGTGAAACCCTTCAAAAGCCAAACCACGGTACACACATGCACCGTTATAACTGCAACACAAAATGTATTGGGCAATCCTAACCAAGTCCCCACTTACCATCAACACACTCCAGATTGACCACTTGGTTTAGATCGATGTCCAGCAATTCACTGAACCTGAGAACCAAAGTATCTGGATTCCTCGGTAAAATGGCCACGTGGTCACCGGGTTTGTAACTGCAATGTATTAAATCAGTATAATAAAGCGAGAAAAAGCGTAGTTTTGAGCTTACTAACAACCGCCCCAGGGCGGCTATCATCTGGGGAGGAAGGGTTACCCTGCCTAACATGTGCCATTAAAAGTATTATCACGAGCATTTACAGGAACTGGATAATGTTCCAGGTAAGCAGCAAGCAACATTGAGAGTGAAGAGTGAAAGGGATCTGAAAAAATGCGCTTGCTTACTGAAAATCACCACCGGAAATGTCCAGTTCAATGTGCCGACAAGAACGCGTCCCACCGGTGTGTAGTTCTCTGTTGACTTGTACACGCGCCAAAAATGGGTTTTTCGCGCCAAAAGGCCTGGAACCAATACAGTTTGACGAACGGTATCAGCTGGCGGCAAAACTGTGGTGCAAATACCATGAAATCACGATGAATTTCTATGACTACCAATTGACTTGAGTTTCCAAATCAAAGGCAACAATTGGAAGAAATCAAACTAACAAAATTTCAGTAGTTTTCAATTTCAAAACAAACTGACAGTGAGGGAATGTTGGCATTGGACGACTGGAAAACACCCCAGTTACGTCCTAGTAAGTTTGTGGAAATTACACCTCAATTGCAATCTGCCCGGAAGTATTGAGCACCAAACAGTCCGAAGAAACCCATCATAAATTGAACCAAAGTAAACTTGATTTGGTGCTAAGAGAGCTACGGAATCCACGACAAAACACGAATAAATAACCGGATTGCCCCAATTTCTTGGACGGAACTACTCGCAAGGTTGCTGAAAACTCTTCGAAAGCAACCTTGTGAGTAGTTTCCTTTAAGAAAATATACTGCGATATCTCGAATGTCATGCCAACTGAAGAATATCATAAACGAGAGATTCAGCCACGATTCAGTCGAGTCTCCTGTTAAAACCAGATTGGGGTGTAGATGAGTGTATTTTGGCAACTTACTTTGTACAGAGACAGCTCTAAAATAGTCCTGTTACAGTTTCATAACTATGCAGAACATTTTGAGAAAAAACTTCACAAGATGGGTCATTTGAAGCACGTACAAACTAAATTAATGAAACCTTTCCAGTTGAAGAGATCCAGAAGTTAGTGCTTCGGTTTGTCCGCGGAATAAGTTCAGATAAGAAATGTCGCTCAGCACTACAGCGTAGGATGTAATACACTTGGAAGCATATCTGAAAAATTGTATTGCTACTATATTCTTTTGATAGAAATGGTTGTCCAGCCTGGCTGTGAAAAGCAAACAAACTGTTTGGACGAGAACAGCAATCAGCACGGCAACTCCTCCAGAAATAATTGTATCAGTAGAAAAAGAATAGGGAATAAACTGAACCTGAAGACAATCAACCAACTTTGTTTGTCGTTCATAAGACCCTAGTGAGTAGGGTTCCCCAGTGAATAGTTTCGTGTATTTTGATTGTAGAGGAGCCGGCTTGTAGACCCGTCTCATGGGGTTGGTGAATGTCTGAAGCTTTCCATCGGGAACCAGGCAATTCTGTGTGATCGCTTCCAGCAGACTGGCTTGCCAAGTCAGAAAAGTGCCCTCCATATTGTTCAGTTCATCGCCCAAGCCTACTTCGATCAAACGTATCCCGCCAAGGCGACGTAGAAGTCGGTCAACCAGAATGGCACAGGCATTAAATTGTTCATAAGCACTATTTCCTAGACCAAACACCTAGAAATAAACAATAGGGAAAATGGAAGGAAAAGGTGTCGATGAGATGCAGACGGCTTGCAGGTATATCATGCAAGAAAAGTGTCAATAACAATGAATATACCAGAACGTTTGTGAACACCCAAGGGGATCCGGAATAAATTAGCCCTTCTATCGTCCCATTAATTTACCACCTGATGAAACCACCAATCAAAGCAATTCTAAATAAAGCTTAGCTTCGCACGTCCGCACGTTGGTCAGTTACTCAACTATGAACCGTGCTCTAGTGGTTTTAGTGAAGGTTTTTTACTAGGGAAAAAGGGTAACTAGGGTGAGCCATTGGTTTGTCTGTCAACAGTTAAGTAGTTTTATTCTCCAGTGATAAGGGGCTCCGGGCGAGGACGGCCACGAACTACGGGTGATTGCAAGCGACATATATCCCAATTATATACTGGTATTTTTGAAACCAGTAAACAACTAAACGAGTGTTTTCTCAGATATTTATCCGCGGTATCCAGCTCCGGTGCAACCCGCTTAGGACGAGAGTTAGAAGCACCCGACGTGATCATGGTGGCCAGACGATCTTCTGTCGTGGGAACTGTGGCCAACCGGAGAGTCTGCTGCATAGATATAAGCAGTCTCGGATGGGCGCGGAGTGAGAAGAAGCAGAAGTATGGTGCTGATAATTGTTCCCTTGCCATCACCTCAGCCCTACGTGCAAACGATTGTGATGACGACTTTTTGGTCCACCAACCGATGATCAATTTGTATCGAGGGATCTGCTTTTCTCAATCCGCCAAGGCTGTTATTGGACTGGGACTTTCTAAGGTCACAGTCAGTGACTTGTGTTTGCTCGCCATTTTTGGCCATCTGCGTATTTACGACACTTATGCGTGGTACATGGCGTTGAGTGTTCATTCTTGTCATCTACTTTCACACTTGATCCATTATGACGGGCAACTGTGCTAGCGCTTACCGCGCCTTGAACAGCATCTACCATTAATACACCACTCATCAGGTTGCTGAAAACCCTTCGACAGCCCAGGACCGGTTTCGCCCTTCTTGGGGCTCATCAGGAAGGCGCAGTCCTCGAGTTTCCCTCAACTTTATGTCCTACTTGAACTCAAATTGCACGAAGAGCATGTGTGAAAATTCGAATAACCCAAAAGGTGTGATAATAGCAGTCCTATGAACGTCGGCAGGGTGTATAGGGATGGGATGACAAGCGCGGAGAATGTCAATATGGGGAAAAACAGTGCATCCGTGCGACGAAGAAGAAAATTCATGCAGGTGTTGAATGGAGTAACGGTCAGGTATGGTGACGTTTAGTGCTTGGTGGTCAGCGCAAGGATGCCAAACTGAGGACGTTTTCTTATATATCATATGGAGGAGTGAAATCCACATGCTTTGAGAAGGTCCGATGATACCTAGTTGAAGCATATGCTGAAATTCGTCCTTGGCTATCTGTAAGTTCTCTGAGGCGAAAAAAGGTGGGCATGTAAAAACAGAGGGGCCGCGAGTATGAATGTAGTGAAATACGGAATGTTTTGGGTTTAGCTGGTGTAATTTGGGTTTGGTTTAATCTGGAAATTGATTAATCAATGCGTCATAAGGCAAATTGCCACTTCTAGAAACCGTTACTGGATAAATTGACGGTAAAGTAATAGATCGTCCTCTAACAGACAGTTGAGTGTGGGTATTGATTAGACGTTATCTCAGATTTACTAAAATGCGTGAGAAAATCGGCGTCAATGATAGGGTGGTGTACGTCAGCGATGACGAAAATCCGAGATTAACTCATAAAACACGCGGCAGTTAGAGTAGAAGTAGAAGCGGTGGATAAGGGAATAATGCTGATGTCGGCTCCAGTGTCAATAAGAAAATTGAGCCCAGAAGTCTTGTCGAGAATTGTCAGGTGGCGAGTGATATGAGTAGGGCATTGAACTTTACTCGCCTCTATAGTCCTACCCGTGCGTTTTCCGAGGCTAACTGAGGGGATGGGTGGTTATTTCGGAAGGAACATGGTTGGGAGTACTTTCGTGCAGGATGTCCAAACGTGCTATGGTACCAGCAATGACCATTTCCCCTGGAGGATGAATGTGGTCGAGAATGCAAGTGTGGAGGCGAAAGTGTACGGCGAAATGGAGACAAACGAATGGCTGCTACCTGACTACCTAATTTGTCAAGACGATCGTGAAGAGTGGGCACAAAATCTGGTGTATCTACGGAAGAAGTGCCGGAATAATGCTGAATTTCAAGTGTCTTATCTGCAATGCTGGCAAGTCCAGCGAGCGTAACACTATCTGAACTGGAAGCGAGAATTGTTTATACGTAGGCTGGTAACCGTTTCAGAAAGAGCTGTTTAAACAAAGTCTCATCAATTTTGCGGTCCCCCATGATGTTGTAGAGTCCTCGTGGCAGTTGATATGGAGTAGAGCCATCGAGAGATTCTCCTCTTAGTAGTTGTTCCAGTCGTTTATGTTCTGATAAACTACAGCGTTTAATTATCTAGGGATAAAAACCTCTTAAAACAGATATATTGTCCGGTCCTGGTTTGTTTCCTGTGCATTGTTCTCTGGAATGGTTAGTCCATTCATCTGACCATTTCTCCGTCTAGAAAGCAGACGCAGTTCTGGCTTTCGGAATTTAGAGGGGACTTATTTTGCAATGTTACCTCTGACCGGTGTGAAGTAACATACACTTTCATCACCCGAATCACGTCATACTATGCGCGCTTGGATCACCGTTGGGAAAGCGCCATCCAGTTGCGGTTACTTGCTATAACACTTGTCCTGCGCTGACATGGCTAAATCACGAAATCACTTATTGAATTTTGCTCCTTTCGTTTACTTTCGACATTTTGGTACCCTTCTTTCATGTTTCGTCTTTGTCGGTGCTTAGGGACTCTGGCGACCGAATCTACTGTAATCGTGCTCACGGTTCATAATTGTTGAACAGAACAGACAACGGGTCATGTGAACGAAGGGTGTCAAGCTGAGGACAAACAACTATTTTCCTACAGTATCATAAAAGCCTGACAGTCACTACTCCGCTTCTAAAACAGTCGTACCGCATTAAGACCCGCATGAGCCATCAAAGAGGCGTACCATGAAAAGACCAGATGGTGAAGAGCTCAGTTATACCGTACCAACTATGAACAAACATAGACAGTTGTAATACGTAACAACCCACCGCCGCCTCCCCCCCCCCAAAAAAAAAAAATTCAGCTCACCGCAAGGCCAACAAAGCCAATCCGTTGACCGTTCCATGGTTTCGCCATCCGTTCACATCAACGAGATGGTACTATTTCGAAGGCTAAGCAAAACAATCGTAGCACGACTATCTTGGTTGCCGGAGATACTAAAAGAAGACATAACTGCACGAGGCAAACACTTCGGTTCTATAGGTCTAAATAACCGAAACAGGAATCTATGGACATGGTGCATAGAAACCAATAGGGAAAGACTCACTGCGAAATGCAACTCCGTGAGTTTAGTCGTCCTTTGTCTCAAGTGCTCTACAAACTCACGGGCGTCATCTGTCGGTTCGCCGTGGCCGTGTGTTGCCAAAATGAAAATGGCCAACAAGTTGGGTGCACGAGCCAGTTTGTTCAATTCTGCCTGGGAAAAAATCAGAAAACTTATTTTAAGAGGTAGCAGAAACTAAACTGCCGTGCAGTATCATCCAGGTTTATAAGCATGACAAACTCACGCATACAATCAGGTAAAACTCACGATAACATGTCGGCACTAACCATATCACAAGCCGCAATGTTCAGTAACAAGGGGCAAAGCCCTTGATAGAAAAAGAAGGAATGTAAGCCAATGGCAAGGTGTTCGGCAGTTCCCGTCTGTGATCCGTAAAACAAAAAGAGGCGGGTATTCTACCTACATAAGATTACTCACAGGTAGGACAACATACATGCTGAATCACCCCCTCCATGAATGTTTTTATATTAGAGGTTCTCAGTCGTGTAGCTCTATGATTTATTCGTAAAGATTAAGCCATAACAACTTACTCCGGAGATCTTCGCGCCGATATAACTAGAGCACCGCGTTTGAACCGAACGTAGAAAAACAAGAGGACTGCCAGAAAGCAGCAAACAAGGTCCACTAAGCTCAAATTAACCATCGTTAAGGAAAACGTTTCCAACGTATAGGGAGGGGTGCGAGCTGGAGATGAAGAAATGGATTAAAAATAGGGGGGTTTATGAATAAAGGACGAGGCACAGAACCTGAAACACCATCCAACCTACTACCGTACCTTTCATGCAACAGCAAGGCTAGCATTTTAATGACGGTGTGGCTAATACAATGCGGTTCAGGAACAGGCCCACTAGCCAAAACATTATAGTCATATACAACCATGTAATAATCGTCCAACTGCAAATCATCATCATCGTCATGGACAGCATGGCATCAGTGTTCAAAACCCATGCTTCGCTGCCGTACAACCATGATTTATTTGAAAGCCTTATTGTGAAGGAAAGCATAAAGGTGGACAGGGGAGGACTTAGCGCTAGCTTACTACAATCATTCCGACGTGCCTACACCTCCAGACACTCATTCAGGCAATCTGGGTAGAAAATGACAACAGGAAAGCCATTGACATCTATCAGCAGCCATATCCCGCAGCGTGTCCAACCAGGCGCAGTGGGGATCTCGCGGTCCCCATCCTGGAAGGCGAGTAGCACCAACAACATCCAAACGTTTCGTAACCTCCTACATACCCCCCTGCCAGCTCAAGGGTTGGCCTCCTCTCTGCTTCCGCCACTCTAAATTGGGCAGGAAAACAGCATTCTCCTCGGCAAACGATGGTTTGGCATATGCAATACATGGCCTAATCAACACAGCTTCTGGTGCTGGACACATCCTTCAATGAGAGTTCCTGTTGCACAACCGAAAACTCGCTTTCAAACTGCCTCATTACGGATTCTCCGACACCAACCCACACGAGCTATGATCCTGAGACAACGATTGTCGAACACCTGAAGACGTCTCAGTTCC
>SJOL01001170.1:0-43745 GCA_004794785.1 Opisthorchis felineus | reverse complement strand
CGGCTAATCGATGTCAGTGGCGTTCGTGCTGTCAGTTTCTTTCCAGACTGTTTGATTGAGCGCTTGGAGGTGTAGGCACCTCAGAACGCTTGACATAAGCCAGCACTAGGTCCCCTCCCTCACCCACTCTTTTTCTCTTCTCTTCACTCTAGGGTTTTAAATATAATTAGACGAACCTTATGGTTGTACGGCAGTGAATCATCAGTGTCAACACTGATGTTGCTGTCTTTGATGATGATGATGATGATGATGACTCAAAGCCCGAACTCCTGTCTGCGGTACAACCAGGCCAGCCTCATACAAAAACTGGATCTCCGATAGGGCCACGGCTTTGCTGGAGGCCTAGCGACAGACTTCCCCTGGCCGCAACCACAACTCAACCCGGCGCATCATCTAGTGTCAAGCGAAACTCAGTGTAGGTGCAGACCGAGAAGTTTGGTGGATCCGAAAGGCCGAAGAAATGGAAGGTGCAAACATTGCTAGAAACGTCCCGAAGCTGTTCCATCTGATTCGTTCGATTGGTTCTCGGAAGCCTCTTGTCAGCGAAATTATCACGGACCAAAATGGCTCTCTGATATCCAGCAAAGGGCGTTTAGACCGGTGAGCACAATACTTCGAACGATTCATTTGGTCATCTGCTACCTCTAATCCCGACTTCCGGTCATCAACAGAACGTTGAATATGGAAACCCCCTCGGCCTCAAAAGTGCCCGAGTGTACACTTCGACTCCAGCATCGTGTGCCTGACCCCAACGACTTTCCACCTGCTCTGTTCAAGGATGGCGGGGAATTCCTCTGTCAATGCCTGTCTGACCTATTTACATATATCTGGGAGAAACAGACCGTCCAAGACAACTGAGATGAGCCTACAATAGTGTCCATTTTCAAAATGTGTACTAGCAGTGGATGTAGCAACCATAGATGTATTAGTTTGACTCTCGTTGTAACAAGGCTTCTGACGTCACTAATTCTTTGTCGTCTTACGGCGGCGCGCGAATTCCTGACCCGTGAGCATGTTGTATATTTGCTCTGCTTTGCAAAACGTTTCATCGCTCATTGCTAAATCACTTTTTCTAGTTTCAGCACGCAGTGTCAAAGTTCTGGATGAATAAAGCCTGGCTTCTGGGCCCTCAGTCTTTTCCGTTCTTATTCTGATTGTCGCCGCCCTCCATTCCTCATCGAACATAACAAAGCACCAAGGGGGTTTCGACCGGGTAGAGACTGTACTGGCCACATCTTCCCACTCGGTCAGGTGTTAGAGCAACGCCATGGACACAGACGACCCACAATCCTGGTGTTCCTGGAATTCAATGGTGTGTTCGATTCTGTGCCTATCAGTGCTCTTAACTACACTAGCTCAAGAGAGTATGCCCCATAAGTTTCTGAGCATAATCCGGCCACTAGATTCACATAATTCTGAGCACGTGAGTGTGTACAGTGATCACTGTACACAGTGAGCAGTGCTACACCCTTTTTTCGCTTGTGCCTTTCAGGTGTACGACAGCCGCTGAACGACAAGAACAAAACCAACCCGGGAAACTTGGGCAAAAGCCTCGATCCTGTGTATCAATCCGTGAATCCGTGAAATCCGTCACAGGGAGGTCCGCTCTCTATCCGTTCTTGTTCACCCCGATCATCGATGAAATAATGAGACGAACGCTGGAAGGTATTCAAAACCCAGGTGTTCAAATGGTTGCTGGTGAGAATCTTGTCGATCTGGAGTACGCAGACATCGTGCTCATCTTCGAAGATGAAAGCCATGCACAAGCACTGTTGAATAAACTGACCACCATCATAACATCTTTCGGCACGCGCCTAGCACCTTCAAAGTGAAAAGTCATGCTTCAGGGCATGCAGTCTGTTAGGCGAAATCCTAGGATCCCGCCTAAGGCCACTTTTCCGTCCGCAGTTAGGCCCTGCTGCGGCCGAGAAGCCTAAGCCGCATATGATTGGCCAGATCAGGCAAGTGGCCAGTCCAGCGTCAAACCGAACTCTGGTTAGCTGAAAGTATGGACCAAACAGCCAATAGTGGTTCAGTGTCCGCGGTTGCCCGTGGCGGGTCCAAGAGCCGTCGGAAGTCCCAGATGGTATTCGCCCCATACACCTTAACTACGACGCGCTTCACATGTTTTCACTTGATTTTGGGCGTTTAGTACACCGTGTGCACCCTTGGGGGCTCGTTGGCTGTACAACGCTAGCTTGGAAGGTTCAGATCGAGAAGTAAGCTGAGGCATTGCCGTTATCTCAACTGGCGAACGGAAACCCATGATGCCGGTCGAATTTAATCAGCTCCGAGAATTATTACAACGTCAACAAGAGCAGTTTGAAGAAGGGTACTTGAAGCTCATTGAATCACTAACTCAGAGACTTCACGTCCAGGCATCAGCAGTCAACACCAGTGGGCCTTCTGTTCCTTCAGCTGCCCAGTAAACACATGGCCACCGGTGGCCAACGGTATCAGATACAGCCGCGGCCTCAATCACGGAGTTCATATTCGACGCCCTGTCTGATCGCACTCTTGGTACGAATACATGTCCGAAACTGATTTTTCCAAGTTCGGCGACGATTGGAAAGTCAGGTTATTGCTGCCAAGGCTCGGCACCCCATGGATCTCATGGAGGCGGATTAGATCAATAAGCTGAGTCTATTGGAAAAGCCTATTCTATTTGCAATCTCATGCGCGCAGCACCCGGAGGTGCCAATGAAAAAACTCACTTTACGAAGCTTTCACCTAGGGATCCCCTGCTACTCTATGCACCCATTTTCGTCGACGGGATTGGACGCTGCGCGGAAGCCAGACCGTGAATCTTCCTCAATGCCAGAACAGTTTTCAGGCCGAAACGACCAGTATCGTATGCAGCCTCGCCCGTCACTGACCAGGAATTGGACAGACCACAGATGACTGATGTTCTTCAACCGACCAACTACTCGGCACGGGCCGCACAGATGGTCATGTTGAACAAGGGTAACGGCCTTTTCGGAACCGTCCACTTGTATACAGACTTCTCCTCTGTCTCGTCCAGACGACTTGTTCGCGAAATTGAATGGGGGGGATATTTTGCGAAAATTGATTTGGCCAAGGCTCACCCCCAAGTTGAAGTCGAGGAGAAATCCCGAGAACTTCTGATCATCAGTACACACGCGGTCTGTTCCAGTATACCCGCCTGTCGTTTGGCGCCAGGACAGCACCAGCTATATTTCACCAGATCATGGGTACGATGATGAAGGATATCCAGTGTTGCCGCCCACTTTGACGATCTCATCGTCATGGGTTATAAATCGACAAATTTTTGCAGCGCCTTGATTTCCTGCTTGATCGTATTCAAGAGTATCGCTTCACAGGGCACCGAGAAAAATGCACCGTTTTCATGCGGTCGACAAAGCATTTTGGTTTCATCACTGACAAACATGGCCGTCGACCAGGCCCGGTGGACATCAACGCCACCACACGAATGTCAGCATTCACTGACGTCCCTCAGGTCCTTCCTCGGTCCTGCGGATCACTATAGCTCATTTCTGCTTGCCATGCATCGCCTCCGAAGCCCACTGAACCAGGCAGTTTGCATAAACAATGGAACAACAGTTCATCCACAGAATTGTCATCTTGAGCGATAGCCTGTAAACTTTTAAGAATATTCCAGCTGGCCCCCGTCAATACAATCCCCGGCGAACCTGAATGAATTCTGAGCGTGACAAGGCGCCCGGCGCGGATAGTTCGCACTATGCACCTTTCAGAAAGGGTACTGTAACTCTGATGAGCTGTTTGACGGCCCTGCTACTGATTATTTGGATCGGAAGCAGAATACCTGTGGAATGGGGCACTTCGGCTTGATTACAGTTTTCAAGAGGGGCAAGGACGCCGTATTGACCGTCGCTGGATCAAGCTAGTGTCTGTAGCATCCGGGGTATTCTCTGGCATTATACTGCACAAGTTGATCAATTACTTGGAGAGCCAGGCTCGTGAGAATCAAGCTGTGTTTCGCCCCGAACGAGGACGCTTTGAACATGCCTTTATTTTTCATACCCCAGGTCGGAAATATATGTGATGCCATTAGCTGACCCACCGAGCTATCCGCGTTGTTCGTTTGAATTTCGACAGTTTGGGACACCACTGCTAAATAAATGCGCTCGGTAGTAATGCTGACACCTGGGCGTTCAGGCCATCTGCTAGACAAGGCCATAGTGAGCCCATAGAAAGAACCCAATACATCTGTCGTGCTTTCGCTCAGTTCCGAATATGGCTTGTTCGGCTTACTACCTTTTGGGACTTGTTTGATATCGAACACTCAGCGACCGTTAGCATTTTCACTCATCCCTTCATGATGTCGCTTATGAGCTAACATTATAATAAATCACAAATCAGATCTGCATTGCACTCGGATTCGATCAATTACTTTTTGCATACAAACGGTTTACCCTAGAGCTACCCACAAGTAGCATTCAAAATAAACTCGACAGCATATCTTAACAGCGTATGTGGTAGGAATGGATCGGGTTGAAGCGGCGCTGATTATTCAGGTAAAGGTCGTTACAGTGCGTATTTGGACTAGGCAGCTGGCATCAGGATGGCAGCGGAGCCATACTCCAAATCCTAAATCACTACAATGCAGACGCGATTTTAAAGGGGTTCGAGATTGTGTAGGTATCACTCTGGGTGTAGTAATAACATACTAATCGTTCAGCTGTAACACTTTCGGTGCCTAGCTGCCATGCCACCTGAAGGATCAAGAAGGGCTGATATACTGCCAGGTTGCCCAAGCCTAGACAGGAGCAGCCGAAATTCCGAAATTGGGTTTGAACCGCGGACCTTCCAGTTAGTAAGTTCGCGCGCTAACCACAGCCATCTTGAGCTCCACTGAGCCTCTCTATCCTCTGATCTTATCATGTCATGGCCCATCCTCCGCGAACCTTTCGACAACAATGGTCGGAAACAAAAAGCAACGCGTTCTCGGTTAGACGACAGTTGAGCAGTTGTAATGCATGCCATAGTCACTTTGACCTGTTAAGTTCGATCTACCGCTCTATCGATTCGGATTCTTTACCAAGAACCCGCTTACACACTACCTCATTGCGTTCTCGCGCGAGCCAGCCGACTCTTACCATGTTTCGGAGACGCTGGCGATCAAAAGCTTGGGGAAATCTGAGGTCCTCGGACCGGAGGGGCCAAACCTCACAATTTTACAGTTGCATGTATATACGTTCCTTAAGGTTCAACAAAATTCTGTTCTGACGTCATAAATGACGCAATTCGGTGAGCGCTTCCCGTGCCTTCGTTATCCGTACATTCACTCCATCCATCATAGTATAAGTATGGCCTATGCAGCTGTTAAGATACGTGAACCGGTCAACAAAATCGCGACCTTCATTCTGAAGTTCCGTAGAAGCGTGAGACGTTGGGAAACCTTGAAGTAAGGCTCTGAAAAACGCATGCCGTTCAAATTACTTTGCGCGGACAGATGATCGTTAAACAACAAAACGATGTCGTTTGCGTAATCCGAATCCATTGGTCCCTCTCTAGCGCGACCTAAAGCTGCCACCTTGATGTGGTGGTCGGGCTTGAGTGCTGCAATGATCCCGCGGACTACACTGGCTAGAACGTCTTTCCACAAGGTGCAACCGTGCCAGGAAGGCCAAAGGGGAGCAGTCAGACCAAGAGCAGCGAGACCCCGTACTACGAGTAATCGTGCTACGAGGCGGTCTGGGGGTAAAGTCGTACTGTCCTCTGCGACAGGAGTGTGAAGGCAGTAAGGTGTTTCCCCCAGGCGACCAGCATGTCCATATTTATGGAAGCAGCGATGCTGCCTTCCCCCGAGGAAGGACGGGTTAGAAAAGGTCGGCCCCAAAACGCACACTCCGATCGCCCAACGGTTGACCGTGACCGCCGGCGCATTATCCAATACGGTCGAAATACTTTTAAAACCAAAGAGTCCGGTGCTGCTCAAAAGGCACCTGCTGTGCGCAGCCGCATCAGGAATGAGACAGTAATGCCTTATTCCCTGCGCCCTCGGGTTAGGCCAACCCCCTGCAGCCGAGCAGGTCAGACTATTGAGTCATCGGCTCCGGGCAGGGTCCCCAAAGAAAACCCTACTGTCCGCTGCCTCGTGGGTCAGACTTTTGAGTCAGAGGCTAGGGGCAGGGTCTCCGAACAAAACCATACATCCTCCCACTGCCTTGTGGGTCAGACTTTTGAGTCAAAGGCTCAAGGTGGGGTACCTCAACCAAACCCCCTTCCTCGGCCTGGGCAACCGGGAAGTATCATTTGCCCGCGCAGTTCGGTGTCCACCGATGTCCCTCCCCAACCCCTTCCCACCACACAAGCAAACGTCACTGGGTCATTTGACTGTCAGCTATCTGACCGAAGGGCCTTATGCTCCTCGCTGCCTATTAACAATAAGGAAACTAACACCTTTCTAAATCCACGAGATCCTTTCTATATAGGAGCTTTTAACGTCCGTACTCTATGTCAAATTGGCAAACAGGCAATGCTTGCTGAAACCTTATACTCCCTGAAAATTGATGTATACTGTGTCTCCCAAACACGCATACAAGACCCAAGCGTGGTTATGCATCTCAGAACGCCAAGGATGAACTCAGCTCTTTCACATTTCTCCCTCCGTGTGTCCGGTGACCCAGAAGCGATGACTCGTGGAATATATGGCGTGGGAGTTGCACTCAGCCCCAGAGCTGAACGCGCTTTGCTGGATTGGATCCCAGTGAACAGTCGTCTTTGCGCCGTCCGGTTATCCAGTTCAATCAAGCTCAATGCCTCTCGGCATAAAAAGCGGTGCCTGTTTGTAGTGTCGGCTTATGCCCCAACGGACTGCAGTTCTGATGCTGAGAAGGATACTTTCTATCGAGAGCTATCCGGGCTCATTCGTCAAGCAAAAAGCACTGACATTGTGATCCTTGCAGGCGATATGAATGCTCAAGTAGGTCGTCTGAGCTCCTTGGAATCACATTTGGGCGGTCGATTCGGAGTCGATGCTCGCCGCACAGACAACGGAGATCGACTCCTTCAGTTCTGTGCTGATCATGAACTGTTTCTCGCAAGTACGAACTTTCAGCACAAACGTTCGCATCGCGTAACCTGGCGGCCACCAACTGCAAATCAACCGTGGACTCAGTTGGACCACGTGGCCATCAGCTACCGGTGGAGAGCCACAATTCAAGACTGCCGTTCGTTCTGGGGCACACCACTTGATTCCGATCACGCCACGGTGCGTGCACGCCTGACAGTTCGCTACCCCTCAGGCCCTCGCAAATTAGCAAGAAGCATGCCAATCCACTATCTTCGAAGAACTACCATAGCTCAACAGTATCGATCTGAGCTAGCTCAGCAACTCTCCACAGTAAACCAATACTGTGGTGGCAGTGAGCATGTGGATGAAGCATGGCTAAATGTGAAAGGAGCTATTAGCGACGTTCAGTGCTGTCTGTCCGACCTCTCCGATTCGACCACAAGACCACTGGATGTCAGCGAGGTCGCTATCCATGATTGATGCCAGGAAAGCGATACCAGCAGGCAGCGAGTACGACGGCGCACGCAAATCCCTCAAACGCCAAATAGTGAAGAGTCTAAGGAAAGACCGAGAGCTCTGGTGGACATTGAAAGCTCGGGAGATGGAGAAGGCTTTTGCTACGGGAGACAGCCGTGCCCTATAGCAAATGACACGATCGACTGGTCCTAGGAAAACAACGGTCAGCGAAACGATAAGTGAAAAACATGGCTCATCAATTCACTCGCAAAAACGTCGACAGGAAAGATGGGCCGAACACTTCAAAGAACAGTTCAGCTGGCCTCCTGCTACACAGCCTGTGGAGATAATGCATACGGGCGAATGGAATATAAACCTTGATCGCCCGTTGGAAGAAGAAATAAAGTACGAAATATCCGTACTAAAACGTGAGAAGGCACCAGGACCGGACGGTCTCTATCCAGCCCTCTTCAAAGAAGGCGGAGAACCCCTGGTAACCCATCTGACAAAGCTTATTGGTGCTATATGGAACGAAGAGAAGGTGACTGCAGAATGGGGCATGTCGACAGTTATCCCTATCTTCAAAAAGGGTAAGCGGACGCTGTGTGAAAACCACCGTGGCATCAGCCTGTTAGCTGTGGCATCGAAGGTCCTCTCTGGTCTTATCCTTCTTGGACCTGACCACGTTATAATGCAAACAATATTAAATAATCTAAATAATTCTGCCTCACGGTTTGTCATGCGCTTCACACCGGCAAACTGTAAAATGCTGCTGCAAGACTGGATGGGCTCGGAACCTAACCTCATGCTTGTGGATGAGCCGATTGAGATAGTGGACAAATTTGTTTACTTGGACATCTATATCAGTCCCGGTGGTCTCGCAAAAGATTATATTTCCATCCAGATCGGGAAAGCCAGAGTAGCTTTTGTGAACCTGCGTCACCTGTGGCGTAGGCGTGACATCAGTTTGTCCTTCAAGGGTCGAGTTTACAATGCTGCGGTGCGCTCCATATTACTATATGGATCAAAAACCTGGCCGCTGCGCGCCTAGGACGTCAAAAGACTTTCAGTGTTTGACCATCGATGTCTTCTGAGCATTGCCCGAGTTTGATGGGAACACTGGATCAGCAATGCTGAAGTACGTCGAATGGTATTCGGAAGAAATAGCTCACTCACGGTAGATGAACTGATCACACTGCGTAGGTTGCGTTGGTTTGGCTACGTGCCGCGTATGCCAGTCGACCGACTTCCTTGAAGGGTCCTTTTTACACAACCACGTGAAGGATGGAAACGAGCTATGGGAGGTCAAACATTGACTTGGCAGCAAAGTATAAAGGCCAGCTGCGCTGGTCACTGCCGTCTCCCTGGATGGGGACCCCGAGACGAGCCACATCAGTGGTTAGAGACATTGTCAGACATGGTCCAATGGCGCTCTTGCATCCAAGCTATTGACTTTAATGCATAGCTCCCTTCCAAAACCCCCCGCTTAAAAGTCCACTGACAGATATGTAGTTACGCACGAACTTATCAGCTGCCGCCTCCAATGCGCAGCTACCTACCCCACCTCCCCAAATCATCAGTGAACGAAACTGTGGCAGCTACAATCACTGTACGACAAATACGCGGTTCTTACAGCTGACAATGATGGTGATGATGAGTCCCTCTCTAAACGTGATTTCGCTACCTGGCTTCATTTCTCTAGAGTATGCAGTTTTTGATGATGTTGGTAACAAAAATGGACGAGCAAAGATAGATGTGACAAACTTGACGAACTCGGGTAGCTGTGAAAAGGATTTAGGCAGATTATTGTACACCTTAATTTGACCTGAGATATGGAAGTACGGAGAACATGGAATGTTCCCTCTGGCTTAAGATATTTAGAAGAGCTCATCTCTACACGGAGCCGAAAGCTTCTTCGTAGTCCAGAAAAACCGCAATTTCTGATCGGCGGTACGTGTGGTGCCGCAGATGCACTTGATATAATGTGGGAATATGGTCACTGCGTCGTCTATCAGGTCGAAATCCTGCTTAATGGTCTCAGAATTGCGTCTCACGTGCCGAAAACAGGCATCGTAATAGTCTCGTTACGATAGACATCCGATTTACACTCTTGTGATTCGAACAGTCGGTTCAGGTACCTTGGGCACGGGTGCGACCAGCGATTGGCCCCAATCCTCTAGAACACGTTCTCGAGTACCTTCGAACAACCTAGTCGAGGTGGGACACAAAGATTCCCCACCATCTTTGAATAACTCTGGGGAGAACTCATCTGGCCCAGCAACCCGGTGATGCTTCAAGACAGAAAGTCATATTGGTACATCAGAAACCGATGAAGGATTTGAACCCACAAACCACGGTTCAAAATTAAAGATCTGGATACAGGGGTAGCGATCTAGACGCTGGTCTTTATTATGTATTAGGTTACCAATATCACCTTTCATTGACTTATTTACGGTAGGCCTTTTAAGCCCTGTTTTTCTGATTAGCTGGAAAAGCTCCTGTGAATTCTGAGCCGCAGTTGCCCGTTCCATTTCTTGAAATTTCCGGCTCTACCACTCCCTGTCCACATACAGCCTATGTGTGACCTGTTTTCTAATCGATCGGCAGCCGAATCGTACTATGAGCCCGGAGGATGGGGTGTATCGCATCAAGGAGCGATATCGACGGTTCTCGAATCCAGTGGCCTACGTTTATCTGGTCGGAAACACGAACAGAGGTCCCGGTTTTACGTATGGCCGTAGTCATCTCATCCCAGTTATGGTCAATGCCCTCCGGGAAGCCTTAGCGCATTGCATAGTAGGCTTTGGCGTGTTACCCTAGCTTCTGGCCCACAAAGCTTTCCTACTGGTAAGTGGGGAGCTCGTTTCTGAGGTTTGTCGTGAAAACTCAGTGAAGATCTGCACTGAACAAGGGCGTAGATAATCATAAAGAGATAATCGTTCAGCTATAACACCCTTTCGGTGCCTAACTGCCATGCCACCCGAAAGAAGCACGAGGGCTGGAATACTGTCAGTTTGCCCAAGCCGAGACAGGGGAAGTCGAGATGCAGAGGTCGGGTTCAAACCACGGACCTTCCGGTCAGTAAATCCGCGCTCTAACCACAGCTATCTCGCCCCCGAACAAGGGCGTAATCTGAATCAACCTGTGTTCTAAAACGATCGGAAACCAAGGACTGGACCGCGCCATCAGTAGCTGATGGTGACGTGGTCAATCTAACTCCAAGGCTGCTCAGCGGTGAGGAAGAAACCAGGCAGCACAACGGCGTCCACTGCATCTAAACCCGGTGCTGCTGAAAAACAACTGATGTTCAGTACAAAGTTGCAAACACGTTCACTATTTTCACTGAGTTTTGCGTTCAGACTAAGCATGCTACCAAGGCATGCTTCTGATGAACTGAGGCGTCCTAGCTGTGCGATAAAATCTCCTGCAGTTTTGGCCATATCCGATGGACAGGGGAACGGTCAGTTCTCGATAGAGGGGGTTTTCAGTGAATCAGAGCCATGGTTCGTCAATGCATGAGTGGACGCGATAAACAAAGAGCGTTCAGTATTTCGACCTGTACGAGTTTTTGTCCGATTGGAAAGTCGGCTATTTACAGGTATCGAGTCGAGCAATGAAGCAGTAGCTGGCGAACTTAGGGCTACATCAACACTGACAAAGCCCGCGGCAGTAGCTGCAGGATCACCCGAAATTCATGGTCTATGCAGAGAGGGTGTCGTAATCTCAACAACTATAATCTTGAATCTTGCATTCGAGTTTCAGAGGTGCAGCAGATGTCAGTCAACAAGGTATTTACAGTATGCGCAATAGCAACCTGTTGGCCTATCTGTCTAAAAGTCCCCACGTTAAATGTTGCGATAAAAACAGCAGAATGGGGCCCGTCTAGCGGACGCGAAGCGGTAGATGTGAGTGGTGGCTAGCAGTGTGTCAGTTCCGTAAGTGCCGACTGACGTGCCTACGGCTGTCAAGTGGGACAGGTCGGGAGTTAAAACATAACAGCGAGGAAAATGGGTGGCGTCAGGAGCGCATGTATTTGTTTATCCTCCCTGCTATCTGCAGCAAGTAAGGCAACCCGATTGATTTCACCACGTGACGGTCGATGTGGCATAAAATTACTTTCATCTGTAAAGTTCATGGTTGTATGTAAGCTGAGATACTGCCAGGGCGCCCAAATGTAGACAGGAGGACGATTAGCCTTCTGGCTCAAAAGCCTGACCACAATGCAATGGTGCTCGGCTTGGGACCACTCGAGTATTCCGATTTTTAGGAGCAGACTGCCGCACTTGTCCCAACCTACAATCTCGAGGGTCAGGAGACTGTGTTTGTCTGACCTCTACCCACTGACCAACCTGATAGGAGAGTGTTACGGATAGAATATCGATCCCGATTGAGCGCGAGAACAAGAATGAATAGCGCTTTACTTGTCTAAGAATAAACGTACATAAGCTGAAAATGAAGGCGAAAGCATGGTTAATACGAAACGACAATGTGAACACAAAGTATAGTCATGACAGAGAGACACTGGATGTCCAATGGGTGTCCTCCAGTACACCTCAACGGGTTGTTGAGGTACGCAAACTGTCGCAACACAATGAGATCCAGTCTTTTTGCGAGGGGGGGGAATGAGTAGACCGATTTGTGGTCCTATTATTGGACGTCGATCTCGAATGTCTTCACAAGCCGTACATGCGATACAACGCCGATACTCTGAAATGAAATGCTATTGCTGTTGTATCTGCTGATGTAGATAAGTCCTAACTGGAGCTAAAAAGACTGCCATAATTGTGTTATTAAACCTTTACCTACAGTAAACACTCGGCCCGCTAGCACACCCGCTAGGAGTCAACCCCTTTGGAGTGTTTCGAAATCCGACGGCTGTAGTTTTAGTACACCCACATTTCTTTACCCAGAGTTTTGGAGTTTATCCTTGTCAGACAGCTCCTGCTCGAGTGCAGTGTTCACCTGAGTGACCGCCAATTTAGAGTTTGATGCCACCGGTAAGGTGTTGCTGTATATTTATCGCACCTGGTCATCTAGTGTAGACTCCTTGGTGATACTGAGCTACGTTTCCTGAGCGTTTTGAAAGCTTTCGATCGACTGTGGTATGAAGGGGTTTTCGCCAAACTACTCACTTACTGCCTCTGTCCTCTTCGATAATTAATGAATCGGTCACTGCAATTTCGCTTTGACAGCCGTTTCCCTGATCCATAGCACTATCACTGGAGTTCCACAGGCTTACGTCCTATTTCCCACTCCTATTCTACCATTCGTAAGTGACCTAATTTCATTCGTCTCTTCTTGCATCCAGACGACGATGCCCCCTCACAATTCCAATTCATGTCACTCCCAACGATCAGCCTTATTTCAGCTAGGTGAGGACCACTTGGTGACCACCAGCACGTTAAACGCCGGCTTTTATCACCATCCACAATTAACGTTTATCAAATGCAGTTACATTTAACCCTTCGAAATACGTATATCCCTTTCTTCGCCGTTTTACCTCCAATCATACTCAGTTCATAGGATCCGGCTACCGTCTTCTTATTCCATCATTTTCTGAGTATTTTCTGGTCGTCTCAGGACAAACAAATTGTGGCTCTGGTCTCCAGAACATTCCAATTTCTATATCGCTTCGAGAACTTCCCCATCCTCCAATGTCTTCCGGTATACAAATCTCAGGCTCTCTCTCCCCCCCCCACACACACGCACACATTGTTTTCATGTTTGACGTAGAACCCCTTCAGCCTACCTTTCTCTTCTCGATCAAGTTCAACGGGAAGTTTTTTGCGCACTGCTTCTCCTACCCTGGTTGATAACCTTCAAACATTTTCTCGCCGTCGAAAAGTAGCTGCCCCTTCTGCAGTCCATTGCTAATATCACGGTAAATGCTCTTCCGAACTCACCTTTTCCACTTCCTTAGTCTCCGTTCGTGCACCTTTCTATTCCACTTCTGGTCACACCTACCAACTGAAAATCTCCCGTTTGTTTTCCCCCAAATCGCACATCCCTGGAACATTACTCTTCGTTTTCCCAGCTGTCTACGATATCTAAATATTCACGACTCTGGTTGACGCCTACCCGTTCAATCACAACTGACTGTCATACGTGTAATTACTCTTTTTTTCATGTCTTTGGATGTTCCGATGGCTTTTTGTGTGGTTTTCCGCTTGTTGTTCCTATCTTCCCCTCTCCTGTGATCCGCAATGTGACGATACGATGCTACACAAAAGAATGGGGCCTTGTCTTGAAGTAAGTGTATGGAAAGGAAAACCGATCAGTTCTTATGTGTGTGCCCGTTCTGGCTGAAGTTCCAAGGTACTGAGTTAGCTTCTGGATTAAAGAGGGCTCGAGACAGCAAGGATCGTCTAACTAAACCATCAAACATACTTCGGGGTTCACATCTTGGTTTACTGGTCCATCCTAAACTATCTCCTCTCAGCTTTATAGGAATGCTTCCAAAGGGTATTACCCTCATCGGTGGCACCTGGAAGTCCGTGACGGATTTTCTGAGGTCTTCTCCACCTTTCACTGAAGCAGCCGTGGTTCCCTATGTCACTGCGTCAGAAGAACATTTAATGGAGCGGTGGAAGAATTTACTTGAAGAATGCCAATCCGGTACGGCACTGCCATTGGATGTTTCCGGGTTGATTTCCAGTCTGCTGCAAGTAGTTATCCTCTTTATTGATTGTGACACCAGGCTTTCGTTGATCCGAGCCGTGGCGAACCAAATTTTTATTTGGTCCGCTTCCTTCAGCGTGTGTGTTACACTCGAACTCTGCAGGATGATGCTGTAACTCCAATATTTTTTCGCCTCCTCATGGTAGGATCTGCTTACTGTCACAAGAAACCGTCTACCATCAGGAAAGGGAAAACTCGCACGTTATACGGTGGTTGCTTCCGATTAATATCCAACTTTTGTGTGCCAACGATCAAGACTGTGGAAAACTCGGTGAGTGTTTTGTGGTAATACCGCCATTTTCGGTGACGCTAAAAATATATTTGTGCATTTTCTGACCGTTATATGCTGTTGAATGTGTATTTCGATTTCTGGATCTAAAATTTCGTGTCCGCTCCGTAATATAACACTGGACTTGACTTGGAGATGGTTACATAACAAACACTTTATTGATTACTATGTCTGCTCTGGGGTTTCATTCTTGTGAAAAAGCGCGGTATCTGTTTCAATGTTTCTAACTTTGCAGGCCTTTTCAGCAAACTCGGACAGACCTACCACTCAATATCACCAGGCCAGTTTTATGCATATTGTACACCTGGGTATAAGTCAGTCCCGATGGAAAATAGAGAAGTTCAAAGAACAGTCGACGCAGTACCCTATCATACGGAAATCTATAATAATAAGTCATTCCCTAGGAATCACCACAATTTTCCTCCATCGGTATGCATCTTGATCTCTATGGGAACTCACGAACGATGTCCTACCATGGTGTTATCAGCTTGCCGTAATCCAACGCACACGCCTGTCGCTGCTAATGGCCAACTCTCTTCAGTCTGCTTCAACATAAAACCCCGCGCTATACTAACGCCAGAATTGTACATATACACCTGTATCAAGTGCGGACATCCAAGTTGAACTAAGTTCTAGCAGCAAATGGTGGCTTTATTTTTCCATCCTGCTGTTGAACATTGAAAAGAAAGTTATGATCTATTTGGAACAGAGACGAAATAAGGGTGGTCAAGATGAAAAGCAGTGGTCAGTCGAAATGAAAGACCGCAACGCGGTTCGTTGGCTCCCTTTAAGGAGACCATGATTTGACCTCGAACTGAATCGCAGATAGCGAGAAAATCTGATATTCAACCAAAGGCCCACCACAACTTATCGTCCCAGTAAGTTTGGTTTATCAAAATTCCCCTTTCTTTTTCGTTCAACCACGGATGCTCTAGATCGGTGTCTCACACACCCACCGGTTCTCCTAGGGAAGATGTTATGCAGAATTAAGATTTCCCCGTGCTTTTGTAGTCCTCTAGCGTGTTGCTCCGCTAATGTTTGTCAAGGCTATCTTGAAGTTATATCAAAGATACTGTTCTTTGTGGTGTCTTTAATTTTAGGTAATGGAACTTTCTCAGCTTTGTTACGTATCTGGTGCTGACGTATTTAATAACACAGGTTTGGAAGTCCTAGGATGCCAATTTTAGTCCTGCCTGCGACGCTGGTTTTCAACAGTGTTGTAACCTTCCATTTTACAGATGCAGAACCGTTAGGGACTGTGGAGCGCATAAGCAATCTTACATCTATCTACTTAGATGCGCTGTCCAAACTTTTGTACGATCCCACTGGGTTCTCGCCTCGCCACGTTTCCTTCTCATGGATACGCGTGGCCTATCGTCTCATCGTCCATGATGCTTGTCAATTAAGCTCTGAAAACGATATCTTCAGGGCTGCTGTTGGATTCTTGGTTGTCCTTGAGGCCACGGAAGCTGACTTGTGGCACGACTTCATGCTGTACTTTGTGAGTGTTTCTTGAGTTACCTTTATTAGTTTACTGGATTTAGTTTGTGATCATAGGATATATTTAAGTATGCCGTTGTTGGACACCTAGATGACGAAAAGGTATATTATTATCTAAGTAGGTGTTGTCTCGTCTGCGAGTGCGTGTCGTTTTAATCACGATTTACTTTCAGGAATTTGGCAAAATGATTGCAGTGGGCCCAATTATCGGACTCACTTTCGCCTTGCGTGGCTCCTTCGCTGCAGGCTGTAGGGTGGATAAGCTAGACCGCGGCACGGTTGATCTTTCCCATATTTTCGCATTGTCTCTGTTCGGAGTAAGGACTAGCCCTGTGCAGACCTGGGTCTAAGCCCACTTTTTCCCCCACCCATTGCTGCCTAAACATGCTCCTTCATGTATTTATGGGTTTTGACTTTTGAAACTTCAGGCAATTTTATCACAATTCGAAAATAGGGTTGGCGGAAACCCAGGAACTACGCCTACCTGATGAGCCCCAAGAGGGGCGAAACCGGTCGTGGGCTGTTCAAGTGTTTTCAGCAACCCTATGAGTAGTGCGCTACGTCCAGGCTGGTCCAACATATGTTTCAGTCGATCGTTCCATCTAGGTTACCGGGCAGTTCCGCTTTGTGCCCCTCAACCGATCTTTTGCCAGTTAAAGTATTGTCATCGTACGACTCCGGCCCAGTACGGTTTGAATCCAAATTAGGCCAGCAGCATTATCCCTTGAACCGTATTTCCCGAACAACGACACAAGGTGGAGCCCAGTACATAGAAGCTCTACTGTTCCGTTGAGCTGACCTTACTGGAGCCATTCAATTCGGTCGCATGGCGCAGCAAACTACATCAATCTTTTTTGAAATATTCTGTCCAACAGATTAGGGGTCAGTTTTCGGTACCAACCAGCGGAAGTTGTTGTAACTGGTCATCGGCATATGTACAACTGTTTTGTCCCATAGAATTCTGGGAGAGCGGGGGTGCTATGGGCAACCTCTTGCTGATCCAGACCTGATCTAACAACCACTGGTGCCTTTTAATTTCCCCGTTTTCACTAAGAACTTATGGTGGTTTGCACTAATTCCCCGCCCTTCCACTTTCGCTCCTCAAAGATTCACTTCTCAGTTGTCTGATAGGTTTGACGACTAAGGTACTGTCGATTAATTGATTTTTTTGGAGTCACTGATTTCAAACGACTCTAAATGGGTAGCATGGTTCAAAATTTGAAGGTTTATGCTGATAACATCGACCCTCCGCGGGTCGCTGTTTTCAAAGCATGGCTGCTCATATAGCGCACCAAATCCTGGCGTGAGCTGAGCTATACTGCCGGTGGTACGATCCCTTTGTCTTCACAACCAAACTTCGGCCACCAACTACAACTTGCAAATCGTTGAAAGAACTACACTCCATAATAGTGTCGTTTTTCTAAACCCAATATCTACATACCTGTTGGTGTGCTCCATTCTTTTACGTCCATAAATTTTTAACTTGAGTTGTTTGGAGTACTTCGGGCGTGTGGCTTCTGCTTCCACGTATTGAAGCTTGCTCAACTTATCAAACAAACAATGGCCATCTATACGACGTGAGCCACCGACACTTCTGATAACAAGTGTATGATCTTCTCTCTTCTAGGTAAGCCCCATGCGATCGGCCGTTACCGAATTTTATAAACTCGCCAATGCTTCTAGCCCGGTCTCCACACAAAACGTGAACCCCACTTCTGACACAGCATTGCTTGAGCGATTCTTTGTCGAATTGGACAATCTGAATAGCTTATCCGGGCGTGTACCGGTTTATGCAACAACCTCCTATCGGGAACGTCTTTCTCTGCTAGTTTGCTGTCTGTTTGACCGATTCGCTTGTATTGTCTTGTACGCCGCAGGTGTAACAACTCAAACACATCCGGTTCTGTGGAATACTCTCTACACTGTAAGTTATGCGCCTAGTTCGAACACTACGTTTTTCGTTCTTTTTGCTTTACACTGCCTCTAGCAGCTCGAATACCTCCGCGTTACTCTTGTTCTCTGACTCACAAGTTAAAAAATTTATTAAAGCTCACTATGCAAGCACGTATACAGAAACCTTGATTTCAGAACGGTCACTGTAACTGCTTGATTATGTCGAGTTCGGAAAATAATTCGGCTAGACGGTCCGTAAGTCAGCTCAGACGAAGCCTTTATATGGGCAGGGAGGCGTGGTGGAACCAGAAAGCTCAGGAAATCGAAGAGACGGGCGCAATCGGAAATTCACGAAAGCTGTTTCATCTAATCCGCAAAACATGGCCCAGGAGGATGTACCCATTGGCACACCAATTTGGTTTTTTACGGAAGACTCAACTGAATCCCAGCTGAATCTCTCGTTTATGAAATCAAATTGGTGTACAAATGAGTGTATTTCGTGGATTTGGGTTCAAGTGGAACATAAGGTTAATGGAAACACGGGGACTGCGCCTACCTCATGAGCCTCAAGAAGGGTGGAACCGGTCGTTGGCTGTCGAAGAGGCTTCAGTAACCGTGTGTCCAAGGGCCTGGGAGGCCTTCTCTTAGTGATTTAATCAAATATTAATGTTGGAAACTTAATATTTGATAAAGACCAAAGCCTAGATCGCTGCCTCTACCCAGTCCTTTCATTCAACCCGCTCATTTTGAACCGTGGTCGGTGAGTTTAGACCCTTCAACAGTTTCTGAAGTATTAATATGCCTTTGTGTCTTGAAGCTTTATCGGGCTGCTGAGACAGATGATCTTCCAGTGGCACCATTCAGAGACGGTGGACAGTCTCTGTGTTCCGCCTTGATCTAGTTGCTTGGACTTATTTGGAAACAACAAAAATTTCCAGACTATTGGGGCTAATCAATCATCGTATCTCTATTCAAAAAGGTACTTCAAACAACTGTACCAACCATAGAGGTATAAACCTCTCATCTGTTGTAACACGGCTACTAGCTTGCCTGACTGCGACGCCTAACTTCGTCACGCGAGACGCAAATTCGAGAGCATGAATTAAGCTTTCGACCAGGTAGGGACTGCATTGCGTCCAGTGCTTGAGCAGCATCATGTAAACCGCCGACCAACAATCGCTGTTTTCTTCGACTCCATGGAAGCATGTAACTTTTTAGATAGAGCAGCCCCTCAAAGTACTCTAGAACAAAGAGTAATACTCTGGAATGTTTTTCAATACACCTCATGCCCTCTATTCTAACCCATCCGGCCGTATTAAGATTTACAACAAACTGTTCAAAAGTTTCCCACAATCAGTGGGGTTCACCAGGGCCTTCCTCTTTCACCATTTTTTTCAGTTTTTTCATCGAGTACACAGTAGAAGGGACTGGGAATGTAAACATGGAAATTGCACCAGGAGAAATATTAGTGGACGTGGATTACGGGGACAACATCGTCACATTACCAGTTCGTACAATCTACTCCAACTAGAATGTCTAAAGTTGTCCCTTGTTTCGGCATGTGTTTTGCACTTCAAAGCGCAAAGTCTTGCTTCAAGATATCCCGTCTCCTTGTACCTTTTTGAAACTTCAAAGTGAAGAGCCGTCAGAATCGTTCGGACAGTGCATCTGATTTTGATTCGTTTTCTTGTATGGCCTCACACATTCTCAAGTGTTTTCCAACTATGCCCAATATCAGCAGCTCTGATGTTGGATCTGTGCTCGTCTGGAAACAAACAAAATTGCTTAGGTGATACGGTTGCTGACTTCATGATGTGCAAGGATACCTTTAAACATCAAACGTTCTGATACTTCAACTTTAGACGACCAGCGCACTACTTATGTCAGGGTCCGCTAAACGCCGTTTTGAACACTGGACGCCATCGGTCAAAAATCGACCTAAACCCCGTCATTGAATAAAAAAACACAATTGATCAAGTGTTGTTTTAAAGTGCTCTGATGCAAAAAGGCTTTTGTAAAACTGGAAGCACTGTTCTACAAAATGTTGCAATGGGAAGTGACATGGTTTCTGGAAATTTTGTCACCGGTTTGATAATCATACCCGATTACTGTGGCTTTTGTTGACAAAACCAAGGTTAACCGTAGCATGAGGGGACTTGCATTTCACTGTAACGAATGGATGAAACCTACAGGAAACTAAACACCTCGAACCTGCAGCAATAAGAGCAGTGGTCGAGCATAAACAATCATACCCCAATTTCAGTTTAGTGGTTTGCAAGGGCAGATAAATCTGAAGGTCCTCTTGAGAAAAAAAACGGATGATACACCTAATTTTACCATGTACATGTTCATAATCACTTACCCAAAGTAAAAACAATAGGACTAGAGATAACACCACTGCCTCGTTTCTTATTTCCAGGAGACAAACGCTCGGTCTGTTGAGGCATGGGCCGAATTTTGGCTGGCGGGCTCCGCTCGATATATATAGTGGAGCAGAATCGACTTCTCTCTAGCCGGATTTGATGTGTTACAGAACCAATTTCTACTTATGCGTCCACTTATTGTGTGAACATGGTTCTTCTATTTTTGTATCAACAAACGATTATATTATCCATATCAACAGTGTGCCTCTTTTTTTCAAAGTATTGTGAGTATACTTCGTCCACGATGTCTCAATATGATAGACTGTAAGTCTAATTCATGGCCTTATCATGAAGCGGTTATTTTCACTCAGGTAGAGAGAGTTGGTCATTAGACTCCCTGAAACTGTTGGCTAGGTCCCGATTTTCTCCCCTTCATGGGTGGCGCACTGGCTTATGGATAGGTTTACAAACGGATAGTGATTTACCGGCTTACGAGCACCCCAATTTCCTGACAGGATAATTTTTAGTCAGAGGCTGGATGCATCGGAAGAAAAGAATCCGGTTGGTGGTGAGACCGACTACCTTTACCAGATGTTCACGGAACGCTATGAAAATATCCCCCCTCCCTCAGTTAGCACTCGGAAAACCTATGCATTCTTGTCACAACAATCTGTAATTGAATGGAAAAAGAGGCCAAGTTCATGAGGTATCCGGAGGAATGTACATGTTTTGAACAAAATCTCAACAGTATACACATGTGACTTCATCAGTTATGAAGGCTGCTTCTGCGTCGTGTGCATGGTTGTCGTGCACGACATTTACTCTAGCTTCCAACCCCCGTTTTTGTTCCTTGCGTCCAGGCATTGTTGGTACCGGAGCTGAAAAAGGAACCATAGTAGTCGGATTCTTTATAGTCAAGCTGTTCTACTAAACGGATCAAAAACGCTACAAATGTAAGCACTAATCTTGGAGATAGCTTATTCCAACTGCTTTTTGTCTGTTGTTAAATCACCTTTAGATGGCCCGGCAAGACGGATAAAATTTCTCGGTAGATGTTCAAAGACTACTGTGTGTTTCGGCCGTAGGTGCTATTGTTAATAGCAGACTCAAAGTTGACGGAGATTAAGGTTTTCGAGATCTTTTAATCAATCCTCGTAAATTACACATTGCATAATGGTATGTTAAAATGAATAGTCGAACCAGGCAGAAGCACTTAAGTCAAAAAATTGAACTTCATTGGCTGCTCTTCGCGGCGATCAGCGACATAAGACCGTGGCAAGTTTAGAGCTCGAACGAAACAATTCTGGGTGCGCAATAATGGTTGCCCAGGTGAATCGACAATGGCTCGGTCGCAGGCAACGAAGGTTATTTGTCTTCGGTATGTTGCTCGGTACTTTGAACAACTCTGACTCAAGGTTCGTCACAGGATACGTGTTAACTAAACGCACCGCCACAGCGCCCGAACTTAATTAACTTTCCTGTCCCCGTTCTCCGTCTGGAAGGCACATACTCTGGAACCTTTTTGCATGCTTGTTTCATCGTTTTCCCAATATCTGTTGTACAGCAGTGGAAAAACTGAGTAGACTACCGTACCTTGAGCGTGGACGGACAATACGTCCTCAATACTGAAGGCCATTAGCAAAGTGGTAAACAAAGGCCGGAAGTATGTCGTTGTAGACTTCTGATATAACCTTTGATCTAGGCTAATGGTAATGATTTCAACTGCTAGCTGTTTACTGTGGCTTAGCTTCCATATTTCTCAGGGTGAATCCATCCGGGTAGTTGTTTTCTTAGAAAGTCTTACCTATTCACTCTAGTTCTTAGTTTGGTTCACTCTGAACAGACCTTTTCTGCCATATCGCATAGCCAAGATGCTAGGCTGCGTTCTTATTTTAGGAGTTCGAAGATACTGAGATTCGTTAACTGTCGCCATAGTGTCAGGCGCCAAAGTGTCATGTCTCAATAAGTCCACGGACCTTTAGTCTGCTATTGTGAACGGATCTGAATTGTTTTAAATCTCGACGTGTTGCAAATATGTCCTCCATGTATCACCTGTGAAGTTCCGCTCGCTAACCATGCGATTGGAGACTTATTTATTAGATAACCTAAAATGATGTCCTAAAGGGACTCCATCGTAGCGCCGTCTGCTCGTCTGTATAGTGTGGTTTTCAACACGTGTTTTTTATCTAAAGATGACGCCATGAATTTAGGATGCCTCAAGTGGGGAAGTGTTCTAGATGTGACATGAAACCCGAGACTTTGCACGCCTACCCTCCATTCTGATAATTTTTATTGAGGGATCTTTGAGAAACACCGGAACGCCCAAAAAACATTTCTGTCTCCTACTTTTCAGTTCCACTTTTTCTGTTGCTGAAAAGCCCAACCAGTCAAACAGATTGATACAAATCGTCTAAATGCCCGTTGTATCAAAAAGGAAGTGTTTCACAAGCTTAGCCGTTTAGGTGTTTTATGAAAACTTACCTCGCACGCTGCCTTGATAGCTTCACACAATGCTGTGGCGTCTGGTTCCCGCTTTAGCACGTGGCAGGCGAATGTACCGGTGACAGATTGTTGAATCAGGCCGCATAGCCTGGGAAACGGCGGATAACAATTCACTTTAATATGGAAATATAGTAAAACCGTCAGTCGTAGGAAGGTTGATAGCTACTGTTAGCTTAGGCCTGAAGGAACAGTAATTCCTCCCAAGACCTCCACAGGTCTTCAGAGGTTTTAGTTAACGGGAAATTCAGTCGTGTACTTTCGAGAGGAATGGCCTCTTCCGTAATGAATTACTGTAGTGGCGATGCGAATGAATAGGCTCGAGTATGACGACTAAATTTCAATCATTTGAACTTATTCTAGCTTTCTCATGAGCAGGTATGGTACTAACCTTGCGTCCGTTTTGAAAATTGAACAGAAGGATAAGAAGCGAATTCGACACTCGACGGTTGGTCCTCGTTTCAGTGTCTAGAAAGTGAAACAAACATGCGAATTTTACTTTCTTGCATAGACCTGCCCCGTTTGTAATTATTAGTATTCTTTTTACTTTTTCGTAGTCAGTGAATTTGACCGACAAATGAAGTGAAGTTATTCTTACTTAATATAAGCACCCAAGGGAGCTACCGCTCTTCTGTCCTATTTTATCGTGGTGGCCATTAGTCGTCGGACAATCTGAAAAACTCACTACGGAGCATACACAGTGAAATTAGTTCTTTTTTTGCAATAGTGTCCCTTGGGTTGCTCTAGTGATGCCAACTCTCTGTATGCCTGCAGTGTACCGCTGTTTTACCAATATCAGTCACTCTGCGTTTTCGTTCTGAACCGCCACTAGTGACCTTGGCTTTACACGCAGTCTCGAAGACGGAATTTTACATGCGAAATCGCGGGAGGTTTCACGTGTGTTCAATTTACCAATTATTTTTTAATACCTGGCCTTCATTCGGAGAAAGCAAACTAAGCTAAACTATTTCTGTGTCCGAAGTGGATGCGTGCCTCGGGATTCCGTGATTGGAACGGACCAGTACGGTGTGGTAGTTATTTGATGCTCGCCCTGCTCTACCGTCTGGGTCGTCAAACGAACGAGTAGTTTTCGTGCCACTCTAATGAGAAGCAAAGTCAAGAAACCCCATCTGCAAGCTATTTTAGTACAGCAATGAAAGTTACTGGATACTGCTCCGGATCCATCACCTCCATTCCATGTTGTTACTGCACCATGTTTTGATGAGTACTGCTGTGTACGTGTTCTAAAATGAATTATCTGTCGAGTCCAGTCTAGAAGACACTGCTTATGTGGTGGGATGGTGTGTCATTGGTGTTTTGGATAACCGTTTAATGTAAGAGCCACCCAGTAAATCTGAGTTAACGACATTTCTGTTAAGTAGGACAAATCAGGCATTTTGAGAACCAGGAACTGTTTGCTCTCCAAATCTCAGGCGACTGCTTTATTTACGGAATCGCAGTTTTAAAAGTTGTCTCTGATGAGCGTGAAATCCCTCCTGTGTGGCAACCCCTGGTAGGACTAGTCGGGGATAATCGCTCTAGGGGGATAATGATTGCATCAGATGTTGTAACTCAAAGCATGTTCGTTATCTAGATGTGCTATACCGTCGGTGGTTCGTGTTTAGTTCTATGGGAGGGACATTAAGTTTAGCTACGTGTGGATAGCTTTCCCTCTTAGCCCTTTCTGGTAACCTGAGGAATGACATTTTTGATGGAAGCCTATGTTTGTTGGTGCACCAGCATAACCAACAGAACCAGTTTCCATGTCTTCGGACCGACCACATCTCTGACAAACAACGCATCTCCCGGATGATCATACTTGTTACTTTAGTGACTAATCACTTGCCTATTCGTACTATGGATACTGTACTAGTCCACACGCTGTATGCCTCTAGCGCATTCCAATCATATAACGGCTTTGGGAGATTGTTTCTCCTAATGTTCTTTTTCACTAAAAGCTCCGTGTTTGTCGATCAAACTCGTCGTCTACTCCTGCCGCCTTCATCGGCTTCTTGGTACTTCCGATCCGGGCATCTGCAGTGCAGAATTTAGTCCTAATACGTCTAATGTTGCAGACATCTTATAATTTGATTCGCTCTCTTGTGACAAGATTTCATTACAGTAACAGTGAGCAGCTGATTGCGCCCTGTGATCTGCCAAGTTTCGTTGAAGCAACAACTCATTTCCTGTTAAAATCGGCTTGCTAACCTCTGGTCTATGACAATTCACCTTGAAAATAGTAAGACTGAGCATTATCTCGGAAAAGACAGCGTCCGATTTGTCTATTGTGCATCGTTAATTGCCTACAGAATTCCATCACTCGTTGAATAGTCGTCTCAGCCGTTGACAGTAGGTGTACTTCAGTGGGTTTCGGGCGGCCTTTTTTGGCTATCAAATGTCTTGAACTGAATGCCAGTAATCAGAATTGGTCATATTACGCTCAGGCACTGTCGAAAACTGGACCTCAGTTGTGACATGCAGACGCACACCCGGTCGTTGCCAGAATCAAGCCATACTCCAAATGTCATCATCAACGGTTGACTGGTTATGTTACTCGTGAGTAGTATGGTTCCAACTACACTTTCTGCACAACTTATCACTCAGCGCGATTAAAATGACTATTCTGCTGGTCCAGTCAAATTATCCTAGCAAAACCAACGGGCTCAGTGAGAAGTTCTCACGAATATATTTCTTTCTTGTCTGTTTTTTACCAAAGAGGACATATCCTTGGGGATTTTATGTCGTCCAGTTTAGTCTCTGACTACTATCCGATCGACATAGTTGATCCATGGTTGATGGTTCACAATTCGCTCTATCAAAATTTATGCATCAGCAAACAGGCCAGAAAAAGGATTCTCTTTTCAACCAATTACTGGAACCCAATAAACACTTAAACGAACAATACAGACGCATCTTATTTGCCGTATGTCCGCAGCTGAAGTGCACTTCATGCAGCACAGTAGCAACAGACAATGGGTGAATGGAGTTGGTGTTCCCCGAATGATGACTTTTCCATAAAATACACGCCCGAAGGGGATCAAGCAAATCAACAACTGGCGATCGTTCTACTGGAGTGAGCTGTGTAAGGCACATTGTCAGAACTTAAACCATTCGCATTTAGCAATCGCTGTTCAAAGAACGTCCCAACACCTTCGGCGTAAGACGAACGCGAAAACAACCTGTCTGTAAGTTTATTTCCGTTGGAGAACTAGTCATTACGAAAAGCTAGTTTACGCCGCCCGCTTTTTTCTCCTTTCAACTGCTTGTACGTTTCGGTTTGTGACAAAAGGCTGAACAGAATATTGGTTAGCATTAGTTTACCACTGCTTGATGATTTAAACAAGCTGGTGGAAGATGTATTTGAATCTTCTGTCTTGTAGGCATGTTCTAGTGAGTTATATGGTGCCGGCGGATGCTCAACTGTGATTTGTGTTAGCTGAGTACTCTTTGACTTGTTAAGTGCATGGTTGGATCTTCATCCCGACCCGTGAACGTCAAACTAAAAGAAATCGAAATCAGAAAACATTAAAAACTGCACTGACTTCGAAATTTGGTCAAATGACACAAGAAATCGACAATAATTATCAAATATCAAGTACATTGGTACCCCTCCCCGAGGGAGTAACTCTCCCGAAGACAATATACTTTGGGAAATAGCACAAAATGGCTCTATCCCGCATTTATGTGCATCAAGGGAGATAGACTGCCTTTCAGGAGACCGAGTGGCGTGATCACCCAGGTTGAAAAGTTTCATTTGCGCATGCGCATTCCCATTTTTATCAAAACCACAGCTTTAACTGCCCAATTGGGATAAACTTGACGAGTACCTATTCAAAAAAGATTGACTTGCACGATAATAGCGCCATAAATGCCATTGAATCAACACGAGGGTACACATTAGAGTAAGGCTTTCATAGTCCGGTTAGTTACGGCAAGAACTATCCATTCCATGGAAGTGACATTGGTGGGTGCCTATAGGAGCACAGGAGTGCATCAAGATATGGTCAGAATTATCTTGTTCGAGGAACCATTGCATTTCACGAACATGCTCCATCGTTGAGAGTCCGGAATGAACCATATCAGGCGTGTCTGCTGACTCAGGCAGCCTTGAGGTACCACCCTAATGAGCACCCTGTAAGACTGCTTGGAAATGTACTGTCCTATTCAAGCTTATGTCGCATTGTAAGCACAATCCTACCCGTGAAAGATATCAATAGAATGTTTGTGTCTAGTTCTGGAGAGCATGGACTGTGAAATATGGACCTGCTGTTTTCGAGTACCCTTTGACGTAGCAAGTTGGGTAGAAATCAGTGGGGAGGGCGAAGATGAGCCCAAAAGAGAGACCACAAGTTCTTAAGCAAAATGGTATTTTAAAAGCGTTATGAACATTCCAGTTATCTGAATGCTTTGTCTTATCTAACAACGATCAGGTGCGGATATCATCATATCCACTGAACGAGACTAGTGATGACATAGAAGCTAGACTGTTATTATGTTACTCATTCTACACAGTTAGAGAAACTCCTCAACGTACCTGCCATAACATTAGTGGCATCTGCTGCAGGCGTACGTAGAAACACTACAACAGTGCGGCTCAAATACTGTGTCCCCAAGACAGAAGGACTCCAAGAAGAACTAGATTGTGGCTGGTCCTGAGGGTACTCACTCTTGGGGGACAACACTGTATTATCTTATTCCCAGCATAACTCATGTTGGGGATGATCATTTGGGACGATTATCAAATTATTCGCAACAAACGAAACAATATCCATTCGTAGATGGTCGACACACGTGTAAACTTAGCTCTGGTACTCCATCTCACATGACTGTGCTACGTACTGTCAAGCTAAGACCGAACATCAGTTATCCAAAGTTCGTTTTAATTAGAGTAGACCTTGAGGAAGTCCTACAGCTACAAGCTGTTAACAGTTGTCAGCAGCACCACGGATGATGCACCATACGACTCATTAACAAACTATCTTCCAACACTTCGGGTGATACAATCAGCAACTGAGTCAAAGTAACTCATGCACTACAAAGCGCGGCACACTGTCTGTGGTTAGTTGCTCCAGATTTGAAGCAACTCAAGACAGCCTGGGAAGCAGACCTACCCGAAGTCCCAGTCGGATTCCGTAAGACTGTACGGGAGAACGGATGCGCCTTCGGATTTTGGTAATCGGCCAGATTTAGTCAGCTTCTTCAAAAAGGCAGTCACCGTGCGAAGGTGGTGGGGCCCGGGGCACATTGAGACTGTGGGCGCGAAAAGCAGAACTGCGCCGACCGGGATTCGAACCCGGGTCGCAACCGTGGGAGGGTTGCATGATACCCCTACACCATCGGCGCACGCAAGGGCGGATGCATATAGTTTACGTGTACAAATTAGTCAAGAGAATTAGCGTTGGCGGTTGAGGTGTTTATCGAATGGAAGAAAACCCTTCTCCCCGAAGCGAAACGATCGATCTTAAAAACTGTAAAAAATGCACAGACAGGAAGACTTTGAGAACTGGGAGATTAATCGCCCTATCCACGGATTATTTTCGGCGGAAATGCGATCAAGGGGACATCGGGTCGTAAATGGGATACATAATTTATAGTTTCCAGTATTTGGAGGTAGAAGTGACTTCCGGAGAATTGGACGGGGGAAGTTGTTAGGTATCTGAAATAGTGGCGAAGTAAGAGTTTGGGAAAGCATCATGTGCCTGCTGATCAGCCAAGCAATGATAGTGATGCGCTGTCCGGTGGGACCTGAACTCCGGGAATTCTTGATGTATTCCTGTTGGATCACTAGCACTGGGTTAGCGGGCATTAATAATCTAGACCAGTAATCGAATTCTTCCAAAATCGGAACATAGCACATTATCCACAAAATGTTAGGTATAAGGTTGCCAGTCTGTTATTTTAGTAGCTGTGAGTAGTACTGGTCACCATTGCTCAAACCCCCGTACGAACTTAGATGCGTCCACGCGCTAGGCAGCTGACTCATTTTTCTCATTTCTCAGTTAAGTCCATTTTTTGTCCAGCTTGTCCATATTATCACGGACCGGTTTTAAGTCGGGGGCAATAAAATGAGGTGACACACGAGTAGCCTGATCCTCTATTCCTCATTAGCAGTGAAGCACCAGCGTGGACATTAATGTGCTGTCTTTGATGATGATGGTGATGCCCCCATAAACAGTCTCATAAAAAACACAATAAACTGCTGAACTCCCGCTCTGTAAAATAGTATGACAATAGCGTCAGTAGCTTTTGCGGCAGCATCAGAGCCACTTGAAAAATATCATGCGGCGACACTCGAATGCGGCCATCTCAGATCAGGCTGGCACTCACTGTTCGCCAGTGTAATCGCCTGAAGCATCGTGGAGCCATTCACCAACATTCTGTTCAGTATAAGCGCATGCAGACATTGGACGGCTTGTAACAAAGCAAATCAGCTGCATCGGACCTACTAGCTAATTTCACTATGATGATCCATGGGAAAGTCCAGTGCAGACCATGGCCTGGATTTATTTTTCTGGCCTCTCATGGATGAAACTGTCCGCAAGTGAACGGAACCCTTTTTGTGTACACATTCGTAAACAGATTACTTAGAAGCTAATTCATGTCCCTAGTCATTCTCACATCAGTCAATAAGTCTGATTTCTTCACGAGGATTTTGACTGACATCGTTCTTGATGGGAGAGGTAATTTACTGGTTGACATCTCTCACACCCGCACCCAAACTCCATCGGATAGTTGTTTTCCGATCTTTCTTGTTGTCCGCTCATTCACTGACACATTTGCCGCACAGCTTATTTTCGTCCATTCGTGGTTGACTGATATTTGTCCCCCTGTCCCTTGTTCACACTGTGGTAAAAATGTGGTAGATATCGGTAACAAGTCAACTGGTACTCCACTCTCCCACAAAAGCAGTGTTACAATAAAATATGGTCAGTCAAAGGACGTCAGTGTTCAGTGATTTTATCAAAATATATGTGATACAGTTACAGAATAGAAATCCTGACATATCACCATATGATCTAAGCTAAATATTCGACAGAAATTCAAATGGCTAGTCGAAGAAAAGCCTGGCACTCAAACGGGATGCCGCGCAATTGACTCTGTCCAGTTACCTTCCAAACGTGATTGGGATTACGAAAAGTCCCACATCAGCGATGCCCTAGCTCTTCAACAACGAAACTTTTCGGTTTTGGTGGCTTGGGCTTGAACGTTAGAACTCTGGTGTGTCCGGTAGCAATGATATACCGAAAATGTTAAGCAGCTTACCCTTACACCAGGGAACAGATTAGGCTATTTTTCACATTCTTTGTAAACATCTTAGGTATATGTTGCTTCCAGGTATCTGTCGACTAGTTCGTTCGCAAGGTGCATAGTCAGCGGTCTTTCATCACAAATTATTAGGCCGCCTTTGCACTGAAACCCCGGGGGCAGCATTTCGGTTTGTTTTCCACTCACCTGAACCGAGGTAAAAGCAAATAACCGATTCATTGTAGTTCAATCTAAGCTTCTAAAATTTTCGTTACTATGGTGACAAGAACAAGCAAACAATCGGTTCCCATAACCAATGAGAGGTAAGCCAGTAAGACTTACGATTTGCAGACAGGATGGCTGAATATGCACCTCGGCTTGACCCCATTGTGAAATAGGCAATCTGCTGAGGGCTATCTCCACCGCTTTATTCACTTGGTCCACTCCTAGGAGAATAAACACAATAAAATTCACTGAAACTTTTGGGGATACTTTTTTTTTGCATACACTGGGCATATACTTCAATAGAAATAGGATCTTACAGAATGACACTGTTTGAAAGTGCTATGTTTTTTGTCCAATTGGACACCTTCTCGCCACTATGGGACATGTATTGTCCGCCTGTACATTTTGCCTTATCAGCAACACGATTTAGAATGCGGTCTTGTGCGGCAACCATTGTCATCGATGTGGACTATTGATTATCTCAAAGGTATACTGGCTAATTACTGTCCTTGTACCATTGAACAACTCTAGGTCATTCTTTTGTGTCAGCCTACACCTCTTCTTTCTAAACACGAAAATGTGGACTCGAACCGGGAGAATTTTAAACTCGCCTCACAGTCTTATTTACAGTAAGATCACACCAAATTGTGAGTTCACTTTATCTGATCATCATGCAGAACCATCCACAAAAATCTCCTGCAAGATTTATCTCTAGCTAAGATTACCTGATAGTAGTGGTCCTCCAGTTACCGTGAAAAATGCTGAATCAGCTTAGATGGAACCTAAATAGTCTTATTTTCTGTTCTTAAACAGCATGAGGAATCAACACTGAGACAACAGCTACGCACCAGAACTCTGGTCTCATCACCTTCATTTTTCCATGGCAATCCCAGCATTAAGAATCATGTTATATCCGACTGTCCAACATATGAGTCTCTGTACCAGTTAATGGTTGGTTATCATACCTTTAACGTGCTGATGCACTTATATGTATTGATACATGCTTATAAGTACATACTGATATACATATATACTTACATACACTGACGTATATATATATATATATATATATATATATATATAACTCATCCATACAAAAACGACTGATTGGAAGCACCACCAGTGTTCCACATACCAGTAGCTTTATCGACCTCAAAGGAACCGCCGTAGGAGCATTGGAAAACCTTACAGTTTGACTGGTCAGTATGGATCATTCGTAGGGACTCTGAAAAAAGACAGAATTATCAAGGAGTTCACTGTAATACCTCGCTTACAGAAATAATGTCTTCAAGTACGATCTCAACACCGATCGGCAACAATGAATATACCGCCCATATATGTAAATGACCGATAAGAATGCTGCGGCCTTATCAATCTCCAGGCACTTCCAAAATTTTAGTCATCCAGTTGATATTTGCCCATCACACAGTACTTCCCCTTCAAAAGAAATATTGAAGAGAGCTCAAACTGATTACTCTCCGAGGTATTGCTTAGATGAGGGTTCGGCCCAAAAACTAAGCTAGGATTAAATCTGTGGAAACTTAATTTATTTCAGCCATCACAAGATCCTACACGCATTTCGAGGACATTCACGACCGTTAACGATACTCAGCGAAAACTACTGAATTATGTAGGAGTGCTCACGTTTTCCATCAAGTTGTAGCCATTCTGAGGAGTAGTGGGAGGTCGTAAACTCTTTAAGCACATCCGGATATCCACTCTCAGTTTCAAGTTCTCAGATACGCTCTATCCACTTCTGGATATTTGCAAGGGTTAATTTGAGATTTAGTTCATCATGATCATTCTCTCGCTCGAGGACAATCACCACTAGTCTGCCACTTCTTATTTGGTGCTCAGTTCGGTTGCGATGACGACAGACATCTACTTCATCGAACTCATTCACTGTCATACTCAGCGGTAAAAGTTCTCCGGATGTTCCTCCTGTATCTGGGTTAGTACGGACGCACATTCAGTCGCTTAAAAAACATAAACGAGGGATTCAGCTAGGTTCCAGGTGAGTCTCCCGCCAAAACAAGACTGGTATGCGAATGAGTGTATTTCGCTAAAAGTGTTGGTAGTTTTTCAGCCGCGCTGCTGTAATGAAGCACCACGATCAGGCACTTTTGTGCTTCCTTTAGTGTAGGACATTTGCTGTTAGATGGGACTCCTTTCCGATAATTAACGACACAATACAGTTTTATCCAATTTGAAGTGTAATCTGTTCGAAAGACTACACAGACGTCTGGCGTGAAGTTTGGCCACTTCATTACGGCATCAGGCTTGAAGTCTGATTATCGTTTGTATTTGCTTGAACTTCTCCCGCCAAAAGTCAGTACCTGTAGAGCCTAAACAGCCCAGACGACAAGCTTATTCTCGCAAAAACTCTCTGGTAACCGAAATTTTCTTTGGCAGACTTGGATACACCACTGAAAGACATTCTGCTTTAGTTCCAGTTAGATGCCTCTCCTTGTATTAACCATCTTTCTGTGAGCCCCACAGCTTTTGTTCCACTGTTTCTTGGTGTTTTTCGTTTTGATTTGCTTCACTGAGGCTAACCTTGGTTACTGGATCCAATATGGCATCATGTCAATCCCTCCATTCATTTGCTTGCTCTACCCTTGTGCTTATCGATCTCCACCTGTTCTTCTCCGCCTCGGTTTTCAGTCATCAACCTTGCCAAGAAGACCCCCCATCCGAAACCTGTGTGCCGACATGTGTGTGCGTTTTTAGTCGCTGACCTTACTTCCCCATATGCGTTCGTGCCCCGTCCGCTGGACCTGCTGTGACTTGTCCTGACGTAGTATCCATGTTATCGCACTCCCAATCAGAATCACGAGAATGGCCTGAGAAGGGACTAGCGCAGTTCACACGTCTGAACCAACGTTCCGCTCGCCGTCAACTGGCGTTCGCACTTTGACGCTGCGCTGTACCGATCAGTGACGGAATAACCCACTTGTAGACGTCATGAGCATAGACAACTGGTTTTTTGCGTAATCTTGCTTACTTCTGTGTAAATAATACCGTACACTTTCGAACCCAGTTCTTCCCTTTGATACTCGGGATCGTCAAACCTACGGACCACTCAAAGCTCCTTATCGGGAGCCTCAACATTGGTCTTTTCGATCAGGAATAAACATTTCCGTGGACAGGCCATCATTAACCTCAACATGCCGTTGTAGCATTGGCTGAACAAATAATGTGAGTAGCATTCAGCCAAAAACCGACAATCAGCTATGGAAGCTTAATGAGCAGAACTTGGTCCACTTGACTTTATCCCACAACAGTTCAACGCCACAGATCAAAGCTCTCAGCATGCCATATCTGTTTTTGTTTATGCTGGATTGTGCCTAGCATCTTCTGATGAACTGTTAGAGTGCGCGATTCCGGTTCGCATTTTTAACCGTTTTTTTGTATATCCATCCTCATAGTCAGAGTTGTAGGAAATAGTGAAATCCCTTATGATATCTCTGGGCGGGTTTAGGTGTTCTACATTCTTTGAACGAATATCCTCGCGAAATGTCATCCGGATGTTGGACAACTTGGTGAGGAATATCCAGATCATTAGAGAACGAGTTCGAATTATGTTTTGGGGGTAGTTTGTGATCAACGATCTTCTTACCCCGATGTATTTAGAAAACTGAAGCTTCGTGGATAAATCACTAAGCAGATTTGTCGATTCTGTATTACCTTGGTTAACCAAAACACCAGCCACTTCGTGCTTGCGTCCAGATCTCTGAATCGAACGTTCCTGTTAGTGACCCTAATCATCTGGGCTTCAGCATGCTGACAATACCCTAGCAAACACACTGATCAGCTACACCAATAAACGTGGTCCCATACTCTGACCGTCGTTTGGTGACGCCAGCCTGGACACCTCATTCTTTGTATACAGTAGGATCAATAAACTAAAATATGCTACTGCCGACAACTTCGAATTACAAGAACATCAACGAGGATATCTACTGGGTCCTCGTTCGAGGCTTGAACACGTTCGTCTCTTCAGACGAGATAATGAAGATACGCCCGGCGCGCACTGATGGGGGAGCTGTAACACGTTCGCTTCGCTTGTTCGGTATCCACAGTCCGAACTCCGGACGGCCAAAGATAGGCACCTGCTTAATTTCCAAACACTGCTGCTGTCACATGAACGTTTGAAGCTCATCTTGGAACTGGGTGACTGGACGCTGTCTTTTCAAACAAGCCGAAAACGATTTATGCACGAATCGTCACCTGCATCTAAATAGAACTACATGACTGAGGAATTTGTTTAAGCAAGTATTAGAGAACCCAAATCTGGACTACTCCAGAACTTCTGTTTTTTGCAGATCAGCAGAAGAGCATCATCAGTCGAGAAGCGAGTAGCCTTATTCTCATCTCAGAGCCCAATTTTCAATCAGATGTTTGTCGTTTTGCTCCAAAAGTGTATCTGACCATGTCATCTCGCGGTGTTGTTGGTGCACCTCTTATCGTAAAGAAGCCCTACGGTGAAAATGCTGCGGACACATTAAATCAAACTGCCCGACCGTCCCGTCACTGGCAGTAACCTATACCAAAGAAATGATTGGCATTAAAACAACAGTACGACAGGTCAAAAATTGGTCAATGTACTGTCATGCATGTCCTGCCACTTGTGTGTCCGTGTTTGTGTCTGTGTGCGTGCGCATTCACATGGGTGTGTTATGCCATGTGCATGAAGTCCTTGGGACTGAACTGTCGTGGCAAGTGCGGTCTGCTTTTGGTGAACTAGGCTGGACCAAAAAGCAGAACACCATCAGACTTCTTAACGCACGTCATTTGAATAGCCATTGATTGAGCACAGCACCTCCGTGCGCATACGTCGAGATTTTGCTGCGCTATACGCACGTTGTCAAAGTTGACCCGATGGTACATAGTTAATGCATGGATTAAGATAGCTGAATCGCGCTCCACTTTGCTTAATTCCGTCGTTTTTCCTAGAGCAGCTTTGATCCGGGCTCTCAATTGCCTGCTGGTTTGCCAAATGTGAACACATTCACAGACAGCACACTCACTCTTTCAGGCACAGCTGCAACGTTTATCGCGATTAAGTTGGTCTTTCTTGCGAGCCACTTGTCTCTGCAGCATGTTACCCATTTGGAAAATGGTGCATGTTTAGGTTGGAGAGTAAACGTATGCCTTCAGAAGTGTGTTGTCGGTACGGCACATGCACCATATTAATTGGTTCAATCCTCGGTTAACTTGCTGTATCTGGTTTGCGTGGCTGAAGCGTATGTTCGATGAAATCTGTTGGATACCCCATGTTTCTCAGTGTATGATTACTATGGGTAATCTCGCTTTCGGACCTTATTCGCTCGGTGGTCCAGGGTCCGATTTATCGCTCTCTTCATAACCAATGAATGCATAGAGTTAAAGTTTGCTTTACGGTGGACTGTTTCAAAGTGATCATGATTCCAAGAAACTCTACAGTAAGAAACTCACTCGTCCTGTCAGGTGCCTTATGTTCTAAAGTGTAAAGAGTGGAGTTACACAATGTGTTCAGATATGTACTGATTCGTCCTGTGAATCAAAAACAACTTATGGTAATTGTTTCTGTTTGTTTTGACCACTCATGAGTGGCTTGAGCTAGGCCTGTTCACCATCACACCGTTTTGTCGCTCCGGCCTGACGTCTATTTACTGTTTAGTTGCTGATACCGAGAAACCGTTGCATCTGGCCAAACAAAGCGGTCAACCTGGAGATCGAACTCGGAGCCCTCGGAAGGCAACAAAGCATTTTATCCAATACCTCAACTCGGTTTCCCAGGCAACCATGTTTTGGTAATACCCTCGTACATGACAGCGTTTGCTGTTTTGTTTGAAACGGGCCATGGCGCGCATATTTTAATTTGATTTGTTGAACGTGCTGTTTTGTCACACTGTCAGTTAAAGACCGCATGTTTTTGTGCCAAACTCACCCGTGACCTGTTGTTCCAGATAGTTTCCGTTTCCTTTTTTATTCCGAATTTCCTGTCGGAAACACTAACTAACTTCCTTGCCGTCACCTTTGTATATAGCCTATTCATACAGCATAGCCGCCCGTATCCGTACGTGTGTATATTATTTGGTACTTACTCGTCATTACTTCCTGTAAGCCCTGTTGCCTCGCTATCCCGTTTCTGCTCCTACCGGGCGCGGTGTTGTTGACTGTGCGTTCTGCTTATATCATAGTGTCTATCAGCCCATTTGTTCATAGAACCAACTATCAATACAGTATCCACCACTTCCTACTGCCTGGTACTTACTGAATACCAACTGTGTATAGTCCCATAGCTTCAAGCCTTCATAAAGATCCTGAACCACCCAGATCTTGCAATCTGATAAGAACTTATTCACATAGCGTGTCTTTATGATAATAAAGTTGTTATTGACGTAGCTCAGCCAACCTCTCCGGGGACTGCCAGAATTGCTCAATGCCTGATAATGAAGCCGCGGTAAAATTTTGGCTACAACTGGAAAAACAGGGAAGCTCAAGGTAGCCCCATCAGTCTGTTGGTAGGTTCAGCCCTTGAAGGTGAATACAATGGTTCATAAGCATAATTCCAGACCTTGCATAATCTCCCGTACAGAGAGGAAAGTACTGCTATTCAGAGTGTTTTTCATTGTAAGCTAGTGGCAATGGAAACATTAGTATGAAGCGAAACAATATCAAAAATACAAAACTTCCATCACCATCAGCAGCTGATTATTTTACTGTCTGAGCATACTCATGTGAACTGGTGATCTGACTCACTATATTTGGTTGAAGTGGGGATTCAGATTTGCTACAAGATCTTTCCATAATTTCTAAAAGGGTTTACCAGTATGGTCCACAATCGGACGTGGTGGAATTCTCTGCCTGTGTGTTTCCCGTAGCCCGTAAGATCTGGCCGGGTTGTTGTCTGCCACCACACGAAACCAGAAGGATTGTCCCGATTTAGGTTTGATGTCACGAAGGTAATGTAAAACCTGAAATTTTATTTTGTTTAATTTCGCTTGGCATTCTCTGGATCAGTAACCGAGTGTACTCCTGTAGCCAGGAGGTCGATTGCATTATCCTCATAGTTTCTGTGACTCAGCCCTTGTAATGTGAACTGTCTTGTGTTTCAAGCGTTTGAGGGTATCCAGTTCATTCTCCATGAGATTAGGTTTGGTGGCTTTTGTTGCTTCAAGATTTTTAGAGTCAGTGGCTATTCACGCGTGCGTTAACAGATTTGATAATAGTGAGTTATCTGCCGCTTGGTCCGACCTAATTAATCATACAAAGGCAACTCAAGCAGAACAGGCCGCTAGTGATACGACAATTCAGTCCCAGGCCCAAATGTCAAATATGCATGCAGCGTAGCACACGCACAAACGCATGCGAGTGCGCACACACATGACGAACACAGACACAAGAGGAAGGACACGCGTGACAGTACAGTCTTTGACTTGTAATGTTGTCAGTTGTAATGTTAGTCATTTTTTCTTTGATAAAGGTCACCTTCAGTGATGGTAACTTTGGACAGTCTCATTTAATATATCCGCTGTGTAATCACCATCAACCCACAGCATCAAACTTTTTCAACTCTTTCGAACTCACACCTTAGATGGCCTATCGAAACAAAAAAAAATTTTCCTCACACCTTGCACAGCCTAACGTGATTTCAGAGCATTCGTTCTGCCAGCACGTTCTGCCATTACAGCAACTGTCGATTCCATATCCCGAAGGCCGCAGAAGCTATCGTATGCGAGTCGTGTCAATTCGGACGACGTTGGTCACTCAGCACAAAATCTGAACAAGTTCCACCCATGCGACTCTACTAAATCTACACACTGAACAAAATCCTGCGCTATTTAAAGCAGTACACATCTGTATGGGTGAGTTGTCTGGATCGATTGGCATCTGGTTGGTTAACGTTGACATTATCTGTGCATGCTACGAAAGTGCAGACATGTGCGTGCCACTTTATCTGAATTCATTCAATAATAGCCGTCGGTGGTGTGATCAAAAACCCATATGAACTGTCTGCTTGTCATCCTGATCGATCGGATGTACAAAGGAACAAGAGGTTCTCAGGCATATGAAAACAGTTGGTAATTAGTCGGTAGGCAACACGACACGGCGTCCTGCGAACCACGCAGTGCTTGGCATGGAAACGGCGTGGTTGCCGGCATTTAGTCGGCCTGACAGTTGCGCAATAGCCGCTCCATTTTTCGTAGTAAAGGTGAAAGAAAGAGTGAGAAATGCATTGAGTTGGGAAAAGTATTTCTAATACACACAAACAATCCTGAGTCTGTCCAAGAGTCAGTGTGTTCACTAGATCTCATCGGATTGACTGAAATATCTATAATTTCTATAGTTTCATTCTCAGGGGGGTTTCGGAACACAAGAAAATGCCCGAAGGCCTCGCCCAGCGAACAGCTCAAAGTTTTCCATCAGTTTCACGAGGAAACCTGGTCTAGAGGAAAGCATTACGATGTATATCGCACGGTAAGAAGTGAAATTGGCCATCCGGCAACCCCTATGTGCATTTTATGCGAGGAGTTTTAACTACTCATGAGTAGACTCCGGACAACAAAAACGTGTTCCCTCACCTCGACCATACGGTGCACAACCCACAAACAATTTAAACGTAGATCCCAAAGGATCCCCAACATATACAGATCTAAAGGAGCTTCCAAAAGACATGGTGAGCTCACCAAATTTACTTCAACTAATCCCTCAGATCTGGGAAAGGACATCACGAACATGGCAATGTACCGAAAAATTGGTAGCTCGGGTGCGTTAATTGGTTACAAATCAGCTGGCTATTGATTTGTTTACCGACCTTGGCAATTTACTTGCAGGCGTTTCGTCACCAATCGTGTGCGCACGTTTGCAAGCAAGTTACCATGCTTGGTGTACCACAGTCATTCTAGGGACGGTTGACGTAGTCAAAACTTGATGCATCGAATTTTTTATTTCGAAAATAAAGTCCAGTAGATGACAGCTCATCGTGTATGTCACATAAGCGGTCACAGGGGCTTGGTTTATCGAGTCAAACGTTTACTCCAGCTACCCCAATGAATTTACCTAATCCTAGAATACTGCTTCCTCCGACAAAGCACAGAAACAACTGGGTCTTGGAAGTGGTTAAGTTCTTTAGAGGTACTAATACAAACGAAGTCAAAAGTCCCTGCCAGCAAAGAAGCAGGCACGAGAAACCTGGTGGCCCGGATGGGGATCGAACCCACGACATTCGCGTTATTAGCACGACGCTCTAACCAACTGAGCTACCGGGCCACGGGCGCCCGGTTGGTGGTGATGACAGCCTATGACAATGTGATTTTCTGAACCATACAGGCGCGCACACCAACAACGTTCGTCCAAATGCGGCGTATATATTGGAACTAGACAGATTTGCCGGTAAACAAAACGGACGGAGATCCAATATGGCATAACGCTCGTTAAAAAGCAATTTGGTATACCAGCATCACAACCTTACGCGTACCGAAGCACTAGCCCAGCCGGTGGACAGAAAATTTCCATCGATCTAAAACCACCAAGAAAGCTAGGTTGATTGCAGGACTGGTGACAGTGTGCCCGGCGCATGCGCATGGATACCAGTTAGCAAGCGTACACATTTTTTGGTCATTGATTGTCAACATAGTAGCACCACTAAAAAGTGGTGCAGACGGGACGTTACTTTATTTGGTCTATTCTTCTGGCATTTGTGAGTGGATGTCTACAAAGCACACAAAGATTCACTGGAGCTTATTGTGACTGGCGGTGTTATAGGAGGACCGCGGGTGGGTTGTGTAAAAGCTCCCGATTTCAGCGATGACTTATGTCTGTCGAGCTTAAGTGGCAGGGGGTTCACACGGGCCGGCATATAACAGTGACTAACCAAAATCTTTCCGATGGTACTGGCGCTCCTCATGGAAGTTTGATTTTTACAGCAAGGAACAAAACGATAAGTGCAACCAGTGTTTGTATTTTCACAGTGATCTCATGTTCCCACCCAGTATCCTAGGGAAAATAGTCAGAAATGACATGTTGGTGGAACTGTAATTTGCACTGTGAAGGCATTTCAGTTCTTCAGAACAATGAGTTTTCCTCTCTCACCTGGTTTGAAAAGTGACAACATGTGATCCTCTCTTTTACGTACAAACTCGAGTGCAAGGCAATAAGAGGATATGCAGAAACAGTTAAAAGTGAATGGAGTGATCACAGATCACCACCAATGTGAACGGACGTTTTGGGCCATTGCCTGTTTAGCAGAAAATTCCAGCTGAAATTCGAGACACTTGGCTGCTCAACAGCATTGTGAATAATCGATTGGCCCAACTAGGTGGGTGGTGGTCAGTAATGTTGTAAAAGGGGCTGCTGGGCCTGAGGTATCTCAATGACAGCCTGATGACTGATATTGAACTGTGTGCTCCGATCTTTCTTAAATTTGTATGGTTATTATATCACAGGGGATTTGGCGTGTCCTGCCAAAGTTTCACTACACTGCGGATGAAAAGTCAGATAAACGAACTGCATGATGGGCCGATCTGTTTGGTTGAAATGCACTAGTCGTCGGATACCGAAATCTCCCGACCAGACTCTCTACTTAAAAAACCCAAGCTCATGGCTCGAAAATTACTGCGTACTTCACTAGGATCGACGAAAAACTTCCTGACTATTCACCAATAGTCAGCTGATGGTCTGAATTAGCCCACAGATTATTATACCAAAGATCACTCCTCATTGAATTATTGGCTTTTAAAGACACGCCTAGATAGGGCACTTTCTGACCACTGACACTGAGAATTTCCCAAAGTAATTCCACTGGTGATCGGCTATCTGCAGTGATTCATCCGAATACCTGAGACAGATCCGGTGTGACAGCCAAAACAAAAACATTTTTTCATTCATGGGGAATAAAAACTCATACTAAGATCGGAATTTCCTCGCAGTGTGACCAAGGATTCTTTAGCCTTACATTTAAAGCTAGCTACCCACACGGACTCTTTTTTGCCGCCTGCGTGATGTAGCAGTTCGCTTGCAGTTGAGATGACACTGGCATTGACTGGACGGACCGGTGTCACTAGCAGGAAGTATCGGAGCCTATCCAACAATAGCAGCTGAAGCAGCCATCCTTTTACCAGCCATCAGTCACCCAGAACCCAGCATGATCGGATACAAAACACCTGCGTTTTAGTGCTCAACTACCCCGAACTTTGGCAGCCGGTGACTCTGCATAACTCTCATTTCCCCTAGAATGATCATGTAGTTTCTTGTGTCAACTAATATTAAAAACCACACATTTGTTGCAACTTCACTTCATGAGTTGGAGTTTGTAACTTTCCTGCTGGAATGAGTTTGGCGGTTAGTAAGGTTTTGAAGCAATTTACCTGCCGTTTGAGTGAGATAGTCAAAATAGTCGCCATTTTGTTTTGGGTGGTACGGGCAGCACGAATCACTTCGTTATGACGAAAGCGGCTGATTGGCGCCACACATTTGGAATGATGTGAAAGGAAATGAGTATTTCATTTGCCTCGATCTTACAACATACGTCGCTCTGCTTGTTAACTCGTCAGTAATATCTGATGTGAAGACATTGTATTCGAAGAGAAAGAAAAAAGAGAGTTGCGCCAGTCATCAGTCACTGCAAACGTGAAGAAAAAGTGCGCTACGCAGTTCCACATGTATATGATGCTCTTGTGTCTTTGACCAGCATCATTCTGCACACTCTAGACTCAGGAATTTCATATAAAGATGTGAAGCTTCTGCTTAATTAAAATGTTTTCGCGAGGTTTACAGGTATGGTCAATCAGATGACCACTTGTAGAATTATAAGGCTGAGAGACGATGCGGGGACTCCAACAGGTTACAACACAACACGATCAACCAGCAACTGTTTGAATCTGGTTCAAAGCCTGCCGACCACTCATCCCAGTATTTTACAGTGTGGAATTGGAAGTTAACGCAAGCCACGGTCAACCAGTCGGCGGTTTTTATTTGCTTTAGTCAGCAAGGCAGAGGGATAATCGGGGTAGTGCAGTAAGACAAGGGCCACGCGACACAAGTTACCAAAAAACACTCAGGGGCCGAAGAAATCACAATCAGGTGAATTCGAGCAGTCAAAGCAGGGTTCGGAGCAGCGTCCAGGAATAGTTTTTGTATTCTAACGAAAGCCTAATAAAATAGGAGTTCGTAGGAGCGAACCGACGCATTTTCTTGATCGATTTATGGGGTCAAACAGGAGTGACAAACCTGGGGCCAAGCACTGAGACATAAGCATTGAGACGTGTGAGAAGTACAACTCTATTCAAGCCATCATAAAGGCTCTCAACTGAATACAGTAAAGCTGACGCATAACTAGCTTGGATAAGACAATAACGATGAATGTGAAGGACAGTCGTATTCAACTGCGGACTATCCAACCCAGAAAGCCACACCATGAGTCGTCAATTACGACGGTGATACACTCAGTCCGAAGTAAGCTATTCATCCATTCATAGTCCCCATTTGGCGTCCAAGACACAAGCAGAAACCTCCTTGCTGCTGCATCCAATATGCACCACAAGGATTAGTCTTGTCATGGCTGAATTTTAACCACATGCAGAAGATGTAGGGTGCCGATGGATTAGAGCGAAAGTATGACAGTAATTACTATGAATTGGTCTGTGTGGTAGAAATCACTGGAACATTCGAGGATACTGTTCTGTTTTTTCGCAATAAGAAACTTGGAATGTTAAATAAGGGAGAAAATATTGGAAAACATCCCTCACTAGCTAACACAAGGATCCTCCTTAGGAAGCAAAACTATATGTCAGGTTAGTGGGCACCAGGCTCTGCATCAATTAACTTAGAGAAAAAAGTTAGAATAAAGAACTCACTTACACAGTCTTTCACAGTGAAACTAACAGGAGATGTGGCCCGTGAAGTGCAAAACTCAAACGCCAACACTCTGGCAGCCACCAACCGACGCCCCCGGATAATCGTCTTCCGTCCTCCGATAGCTGTGACAATGCATCTACTGCAACAAAACCTCAAACGAAGACAAGCCGGGTGGAGAGTAATATCGATTATAATGTTTCTGGCCTTCACATTCGTCGAAGAGTTTCAACCAATCAGGTCGCTGAAAACCACTGTCAGCTAAAAATTTATACCAAATCGGATCAAGAAAACAGACGCGAGTTGCGGAAGAAACAGGGTAACATGGAGAAAGTCGTCATAAAAACAGCACAAGGAACAGAGGTATTACTGAGTAAAACACACCCAGTAAAATAGGCAAACGCAAAAAAATGAACCTTGGATAAGCTAAGGGAAACATAAGCAAGGAGAAATTACCAAGATGCAAATAAGTCACACAAAATTAAAACGCAGAACCATTACAAACAAATCAAATAATCATTAACAAAGCACAAAAAAACCAGAGATCAGGAAGCAAAAGGATTCTTGTGAAAAAATGAGCGAAATGAAAAAAATTTTAAAATAATACGGAAGAAAAAGCATTCATCTGTAGGGGCACCCAAAAAAAATTCAAACAAAAAGGATCCCAGTAGGACAGAAGAAAGTAAAACATAGAAAGAAAAGCGAGTGCCCAAGTGAAATGAAAATATCAAAAGAAAAG
>SJOL01001160.1:89879-100179 GCA_004794785.1 Opisthorchis felineus | reverse complement strand
GAAAACTGGATTCTGGGACCATGGAAGCGGCATCTGACGGGCATGCCGATAACAAAACGTAACAGCTCTGAACTAAAATTGACAACTTACATGCTGTCCTGTCCGTCCCGACTGTCGTCTCCGACACCACTCCTGCACCTCTTTGTGATGCATTGTGTGTAAAAAACCCGCCGCATGGGCCCGAGTCCCTTCTTTTCGGCATGTTATGTCGTTGCCTTTTAAGTCCACCGGAAGATAACCAGTTCCTCATACAAACCCTTGAGCAACTGTTGACCAGCTACTAGATCACGCATCTCCTGTTGGTAAGTGATTTTATTGCTCCACAGGGCTCCCGGATGGAGCCCCAGCGCATCGGGTCCAGTGGACATTTTGCATCAGCACTGACCAATGTCTTTCAACGGACCGCTTGGTCTCAACATTTCATTACACCAACCAGATGCCGCGCAGGCCATCTGCCATCCCGGCTGTATTTGGTTATCACCAACGAAAGACACTTCGTTGATCAAGTATAAATTAAAGCTCCGCCGGGACGTTGCGACCGCCGTGTATTGACATTTGGTTTCATCTGTCACTGGGCCATAAACCCAGAATCGCAAACGTAGTTTCGTAACTTCTACCCAGCAGGATTCTCATAAATGCGTGTCCTCCTTGACTAGTTTAGACTGTGGCCGGCTAGGTGGAAAAGATATACATTACCACTGCCCAGAAAATTCACGAGGCTGACGCAATATTCGTCCCAAAAAAAGCTTGCAGCCGGATGGGCTAATAGCAACCTGAAAGGATTCGGCATCCCCTGGAAGAGTTTTTAAATGCTTTTCAAAAGGATAACTAAAGGAGACACGGAAGAGGGTGCCGTATTTCGCAAAATACGGAAACGTTCTAAATCTGAAATCCGCCAGTGGAATATAAGGATACAAGTCATTATAATAATCCTCGCCCGTAAAACAAAAATGTGCTACTTAAGTACATGAGACTCTGCCAAAAATGCACCCACCGCCTTCTCCTTGAGGGACTGAAACGGCAAACCCACGATTGACAAAATGGTGGTATCTGAAGCCCACAGAGAACAATATACAGGCATGTATTCTGCCCCAGTGTCCTCATCACATCCAAACTCGTCAAGAATTAAATAGTAACAGCCTCTAACCGACTTGGTCTTCGTAGAGGACGCTCGTCAACTCTTGAACAAGACAAACGCCTTCAGCGTTTTAGGGCCAAAAAAGGCATAGGTAAGGATCCTAAGGGAAACTTTGCTCACGCTGGCGAATCATTTCTACCTGGGGTTTCTTCAGGCGCTTGAAGGAGGCTAGCTTCTCTCTGCTTGGAAGGTGGGATTGTCACGCTAATCTACGAAACTGGTGACCGACTATTGCCCGGCAGCTACGGGCCGATTAGCATCAATAGACTACTGTGCAAGGTAATGGAATGCACTCCGAAACGGGCCATTTTAAACCAATCCGTGCCAACAACTTGATATCCCCAGTGCAACACGACTCCTCCCAAACCGTTCTTATGGGACGAACACGCTCGTATTTATGGACAGCTTAGCCCAAGTTAGGGATGAAGGACCCATCGGATGCCATATTTTTCGGCTTTTCAAAAGCATTTGATAGAGTCCCATACGCCACGCTGCTCAACAAGCTAGAGTCGTACGGGTTTCAACGGGAAACTCTACATTGGATTAAAGCGTTCCCATCAGACAGAGCAATCCGAGTGAAAGTAAACTCGACCTACACTTCTCCGGCGCCGGTCTCCATTGGAGTTCCTCGATCTCTGGTTTGGGCCCACTTTCGCTTCTTATCTACGTCAACTACCTTCCGTATGTTCTTTCGGGTCTATGTCTCCCTTTTACAGACGACTGGAATTCCTGGGGTTCAAATACCAGTGCCCTCCAAATGGATGTAGGCGCTGCAAACAGAGGTCGTTGGACTGCCACCTTCCTCTGAATGAAGAACAGCGCGTCTATATGTCATTCAGAGACTCAGTGGACGCTATTGTCGTGCATGGTGTGAATGGAATAGAAGACAATACAACTTTAGGTGCCATTGAGGATTTGGGTATCTGGCTCTCATCAAAAATGTCCTTCTCACTGTACGTGAAAAATCGACTCAAAAGGCATTCGCCGTTCTACGAATGATTCGGCGAAACTTCCTCCATATCGTTCGCATGAACTTCCAGATGCTCTATTGGGCCTAAATCAGACCGCTTCTTGAATATGCCAACCAAACTGTCTGGTAAGTACGCAACAAAGACGTAACCCTCATTGAGAGTGTCAAACGAACAGCTACGTAGGTGGTTGCCGACCATAAATCCGTGGATTATGAAACGCGTCTCGCGATGCCTGGCTTAGCTCTGGAGTATCGCTACCTCCGAGGAGACTTAAGACTTACCTCTCCTGTTTGAACAAGGTTTGCCAAGCAGGCTTTCCACCGTTGACCCAACTAACAAACGGCGGGGACTTGGCGAGATTTCCAAGCTCAGAGAGCACACCTTTAGTAGGAAACATTTTCTCCCATTTCGGATGGTCGTTGCGTGGAATAACCTTCCTCCGGTGGCTGTCAACGCTGCATCAAGTACCCAGTTCAAAGCAATTTTACACGATTTTTTATGTGAGTCCTCGCTGCCCCGCACTAAGAACTTCGAGAGCAGCGCTACATCTTTTTTGCCTGTGCCTTCCAGGCGAACGGAGGCCGCTGAACAATAAGGAAAAATTAGGCCTTCGGAGCTTGGGCAAAAGCCTCTACCCTGGATATCAATCTGTGAATCTGTGAGACCATCGTGTAGGTCAGATGACCTTGAGTAGTTGAGGTATTAGCCAAAGCCACGGACAGCTGGGTGAAGGTGGAGGGTCGCACTTACGGTGGAGAAGAAAAGAGGCTTGTACAACGGAAATGTGGGTTCACTGGGTGACATGTAAACTTGCTGATTCCAGGAAGTGTGAACAGTCTTCGGTCGGAGCCGTGGCAGTCATGGTCTTCGTATTTCATAGAACTAGATGTTGGCCGTCATATGAACAACTGAATCTATAATCAGAACTAGCCCACAATGCATCAGAATGGTCAGCACCTAGGAGGTTGGTCATAAATCCAACGGATTAGGATTGTCTTGCGTGTGCACTCCTTGTTGGTAGCCCTTTTAGATGCGTGGCGCTACGTTTCTGGAACGGCACAACAAACTAGATCAAATTTGCTCGAACCTCAGGCACGTATTCCTGGTTACCATGGAACATGCCTTAAAAGGCTTTTGCCGAGCCAAGCAACCACTGATAAAAACGACTATCATTTCTAGGAAAGGAGAATATCTACATTGTTGACTCGAACAGTTCCAGCAACAATTCAACAGGCCTCACATTAGTTCCCCCACCGGCTTCTCGACCAGGAACGCAATCCTAGACAGTAGACTTGAAAGCCCGGACAGCTTTGGAAACCAGCAGTGCCTTGTCTCCCTCAAGTGTCACCGAGCTGCTGGTCCTGACAGGAGCGCCTAACGGTTGACCGTGGCCGCCGGTGCATTATTCAAGGCGGTCGAGATAGTATTGAGACCGAAGAATCTGGTGTTGCTCGGATGGTACCGGCTGTCGCGATCACATTAGCTGGCAGACAGTAATGGTTTACTCCCTGCGTCCTCGGATAAGACCTACCCCTGTAGCTGAGCAGGTTAGATTATCGAGTCATTCGCTTTGGGCAGTGTCCCAAAAGCCCTACTGCCCACCTTCACGTGGTCACGCTGCCTTGTGGATTAGACCTTAAAGTCAAAATCTCCAGATGGGTAACTCAACCAAACCCCCTTCCTCTGCCTGAACAGCTGGAAGGTATAATTTACTTGCACAATTCTTTGTCCACTCGTACCTCCCTAACCCCTTCCCACAACATAAGCGGACGTTGCTGGGTCACTTGATTGTCAGTTATCTGACCGATGTGCCTTATGTACCCCACTGCTTACTAAAGGTAAGCAAAATAACGCCCTGCTAAATCCACTAAACTCACCCTATATATGAGCTTTCAACTTACGTACTCTGTTTTACAACGGGCTCGAGATGGCTCAGTGGTTAAAGCGCGAATTTACTAACGAGAAGGTCCGTGGTTCGCACCCAGCCTCTGCATCTCGACTGCTCCTGTTTAGGCTTGGGAAACCTGGCAGTACCCCACCCCTCGTGCTTCCTTCGGATGACATGGCAGCTAGTCACCGGAAGGTTGCTACAGCTGAAAGATTTCGAGAGATGTTAAATTGGCAAGCAGGCAATACTTGTCCTGAACTTACCCTCCTTCACAATCAATATATACTGTCCCTGAAACACACGCAAAAGACTCAAGCTTGGTCGTGCATCTTAAAATACCAATGACGAACTCACCTATGTCACTTTCACTCTGCGTATGTCCCGTAATCCTGAGGCGGTGACTTGTGGAGTATATGGCACTCAGCTCCAGAGGCGAGCACGCTTTGCTGCACTGGATCCCAGTAAGCAGTCCTCTGTTCCGTTCGGTAATCCAGCTCGTTCAAGCTCAGTACTTCTCGACATAAAAACCGTGCCTGTTTGCATTGTCGACATATGCCCCAACGGACTTCGGCTCTGAAGCTGAGGATACATTTTATCAAGATTTACCCAGGCTAATTCGTGAAGCAAGCAGCATTGACGCTGTCATCCTGTGCGGCGATGTGAATGCCCAAGTCGGTCATCTAAGCTCCGCGGAATCGCATCTTGATGGTCGATTCGGAGTCGATGCTCGTCGCACAGACAGCTGAGAGCGAGTCCTCCAGTTGTGTGCTGATCACCAGCTGCTTTGGCCACCACCAAATGCAAATCAACCATGGACTCAATTGGGTCACGAAGCTACCAGCCACTGGTGAAGAGCCACATTTCAAGACTGCTGTTCCTTCTGGGGCGCACAACTTTATTTCGGTCACGCCATAGTGCGAGCACGCCTAACATTTCACTCCCCTTCGGGCCCTCACAAGTCAGCAAGAAGCATGCCAATCCATTCAGAGAATTACCATAGTTCAGCAGTACCGATCTGAGCTACCTTGTCTACTCTGCACACTGCACTGGTAGTGAGCACGTTAGCAACGCATGGCAAAATATGAAGGGAGCTATTCTAGCGGCGTCCACTGCTGTCTGTCCAGATTCTTCGATACGACCAAATGATCACTGGATATCGTCAAGATCGCTAGTCCTGATTGATGTTAAAAAATCCTTACCAGCAGGCAACGAATGCGACGGCGCACAAAAGTCATCCAAACACCAAGTGGTGAAGAGCCTAAGGAAAGACCGAGAGTTGTGGTGGACAGTGAGAGCCCAGGAGATGGATAATGATTTTATCACGTCAAACAGCCGTGCCATATATAAATTAATGCGATTACCAGGCCGGAGGAAAACAGCAGTCAGTAAAGCGACAATTGAAAAAGACGGCTCGTTAATCCATCCACAAAGATGCTGACTGAAGATATCTCTCGAACATTTCGAAGAGCAGTTTAGCTGGCCTCCGGCAACACAGCCCCTGGATATAGTGCATTCAGCTGGATTGAATGAAAACCACACGCTCGTTAGAAAAAGTATGGCACGAAACACACCTGCAGAAAGATGAGAAGCTTCAGGACAGGCTGGTCTATCTTCAGCCCTCTTCAAAGAAGGAGAATTTCTGATTATGCATCTAGCAAATCTTATCGGCACTATATAAAGTCAAGGGAAAGCGCGTGCAAAGTGGGGCACATCGACAGTTATTCCTGTCATCAAAAAGGGTGCGCGAACACTGAAAAGCACCGTGGCATCAGCCTCCTAGCTGTGGTTGCTCTTCATCCTTATCCTTCGAAGGTTGACTGAATACAGAGAGAGACAGATCCGTGGAAACCAATCTGGATTCCGTACTTCAATAGGATGCATCACATTTCTACCCTCCGACAGAATCTGGAACAGCAACGCTGTTTGCAGCGACCAACAATGATGGCCTTCCTTGGCTTAACAGCTGCCTGACTTTGCGGACCGTCATGCACTATGGAAGTCTCTGTGGAGCAAAGGTGTCCCCCCATAAGTTCTTGACCCTCCTTCGGACCTTGTACGCCAGCTCCCGCGTACATGTGAAGGTCTGTTGGAAGCTCTCGTCTGACTTCACCACAGCAAGTGGTGTAAGGCAAGGCTGTCCACTTTCACCCTTCATCTTCAACTTCGCCGTTGACATGATTATGGTAGACTCACTCGCATCCTATAACGCCTGTGGGGCCGAAATTCTTTCAAGACATTCGCTCACAGATATTGGGTGCGCAGGCGACACAGCTCTCCTTCGGTCTGACGCTGTCGTAATGCAGATAATATCAAATAGTCTACATAACCCTGCCTCATTTCTTGGTATGCGCTTCACACCTGCAAAGTGTAAAGTGCTACTGCAAGACGGGACTCGAACCCTAACCCCATGCTTGTGTGCGAGCCGATTGACATAGTAGAGGACTTTATCTACCTGGGCAGCTGTATCAGTTCCGGTGGTCTAGCCAAAGGCGATATATTTAGAAGCCTAGAGCAACTTTTATAAGCCTGTATCACCTGTTGCTCAGGCTACACGTCAGCTTATCTGTCAAGGGTCGAGTTTACTATACTGCAGTGCATTCTGTATTGTTGTGTGGGTCAGAAATCTGGCCACTGCGCTCTGAGGAGGTTCAAAATTCAGTGTTTGATCATTGATGTCCTCGGAGCATTGTTCTAGACTGGTGGGAATGTTGGTTCTTGGGAGAAATAACTTGCCCACGATAGATAAACTGATCATACTCTATAGGTTGTGTTGGTTTGGTCACGTGCTCCGTATGCTAGTCGACCGACTTCCTCGAAATGCTCTTTCCACACAACCACGTGAAGGGTGTAAACGAGCCAGGGGAGGCCAAACAATGATTTAGCAGCGAAGTATGAAAGCAATCACCGGCAATGTCAACTGCGCTGGTCATTGCCGTCTCCCCGGATGGGGAACCCCAGACAGGACGGTTAGACACATTGTCAGGCATGGTGCAAGCACGCGCTGAATGGCGCTCATCCATCCAGGCTCTTACCTTCGGTGCATAGCTTCCCCTTCCAATCTCCCCAACGAAATGTCCAGTGACACCCTTATACTGACGCATCAATTATATCAGCACGGTAGGCTAGGGTGGCTAGGCCATGTGTTACTCGTACCAAGTCACCGTCCGCCGAGAAGAGTTTTGCTATCCGTGCCTAATTTACAGTGGCGGAAACCTAAAGGTAGACCGAATTTGATATGGCAGAAGGGAACGAAGGATTTTACGAAAAGTTTGGGTGTTGTTGGTTCCCCCTAGGATGAGTTCCACATGACCTTTCTTGTGCTTGGACGGAGACGCCGAACGATGTGGCGGCCAACCGACGTCAGTTGTGTTCTGGATATCTGTTTCTATTCTGTTTGAATGTTAGAGGCGCAGGCACATCGAATGTTTGTGGCAGGCTTGCCCAAGGTGTCATCCCTGTATCATATTTCTTCTTTCTGTTGTAAGGTTTTATTCAAGTAAATCGACATGGTTTTGCGGCAGTGGAGTACCAGTGTTTCTCATCTGGTGTTGTTGTTAGTGAGAACAACATTTGTCTCAGTAGACGGTATTTCGGCATGCGTAGCACAAGGCCGAGCCACCGCACTGGATGGTGCTGGGTGTTTTTCGTGACTGAATTAACTGCGCAACCACCTGACCGTTTCCTACTTACCCTGTTACAAATTCGTTTGTGCCATCCGACACCAGCAGTGCTTCTGAGACATCGGTGGTCAAATGCCTCAAGAAGCCTCACATCATCTGTCCGCAGAGGCCACATTTCGCAACCACACAACAACATAGCCCTTAGTGCAGCCTGGCACACGCGACCTTTGAAAAACAGTGTGTCTTTTTGACGCCACAAGTGAGGCAAAATGGCGAACGTGATTGGGGCATTTGGGATTCGTTCACTGACTTCACTGGACACACTTCGTCTAGAGCTAATACAACTACCGAGGTATGTGAAATTCTCCACAACCTCCAGTGATTCTTCTTGAACTGAAAGGGGTATGTTCAGATAATGCAAGTTCTGAAGCATGAATTTTCACTTCGAAAGTGCAAGGCACATGCCAAATAATGGTATGGTGGTGGTTACTTTATTCAACAGAGATTGTGCCTCGCCTTCGTCTTCAAAGATGAGAGCGATGTTATCTCAAATAAAAAGATCGTTCAGCTTTAGCACCCTTTCGGTGCCTAACTGCCGTGCGCTCTAACCACAGTCATCTCGTTCCGATGTTGTCTGCGTACTCTAGATCGACAAGGTTCTCACTAGCAGCGAGTCAAACCTTCAAGCGTTTGCCTTATTAATTCATCAATGACGAATTTAAACAAGAATGGAGAGAGTGGATATCCGTATCGGACACCACTTTTGTTTGGAAACTTTTAGAGAGTTTTTTTATATACTCCCTTCAGAATTCTTGGGAGCAACTGGAGCTGAATTGTGACCCATTCTCCGGCACCAATAATAATAATAACCGTTCAGCTGTAACACCCTTTCGGTGCCTGGCTGCCATGCCACCAGAAGGAAGCACGAGGCCTGGGATACTGCCAGGTTGCCCAAGCCTAGACAGAGGAAGTCGAGAGGCAGAGGTCGGGTTCGAACCACGGACCTTCCGGTCAGTAAATTCGCGCTCTAACCACTGAGCCATCTCGCCCCGGCACTAAGGTCTCCATCTTAGCTGAAGATCTGAGACAGGGCTATCAGGGTGTTGGTTGTTGTTGGCGGGACAACAGGCACAATTTCTGGCCCCTTGAATAAAGCGTCGACCAAGATGAGGTGGGTTACACCATCAATTGGGCCAGCGTAATCAACATGCATCCGGGACCCGGGTCGTTCGGGTCAAGGCTAGGCAGTAAGCGGCAGGCATGGAGGATTTCTTGCGGCTTGTTGACATTGCGAGCAGTCTCTGGCATAGTCTGAGAAGTCGTGATCCATGTGCAGCCAGTAAGCGAAACTACGGGTGATTGCTTTCATCCGGTCTATTCCAGGATGCTCCGAAGGCGTAAAGAGCGTGGCAACAAACCACGTTCTCCAGACATGAGGCAGTTGCCAACGATAGACAGGGAATCCCGACGTTGGAATTATTCTTCCATGGACTTTGTCGGCCAGTTTGTCTTGAGGAAACGGATCGCCTGTTGCAGTGTCAGATCAGCCGAAGTCTGAGGCTGGATATCCGACACAGTCACTGGTAAGGCACGGACTGTTTCGAGCAGCTGCTGGCTGGGGTGGTCATCAGTGGACAGGGCAGTGATGATGGAATCTTTTGGGACAGTGTGGTTGCCGATCAGACGTGAGGGTGCATCCACTTGGCCGAAATTTTCTGTGTGGCGATACTGGATGTCGAACTCGTAGCCCAGTAGGGTCAGTGCCCAAAGTCTGAGACGAGTCGCACTGTCACGCCAGACTTTGAGCCAAAAGTAGACAGCAAAGCTTTGTGATCGGTCAAAAAAGTGAATCACCGGCCGTATATCTTCTTGTGGATGCGGCGGACGGCAAAGACTCGATCCAATGCCTTTTCAATCTGACCGTAGCGTCATTCCGCTATGATGATAGCCCTCTCAGTTCCGTCCGGGAATACATGAAGAATGATAGCACCAACACCGTAAGCGGAGGCATCAGTTGCCACGTAACTCCGCAGCTTGGAATCGTAGCGTGTCAGTAGCAGTTTGGAGCTGAGCATGGACTTGAGCTGGCAGAAACAAGCTTCACATTCTTCTGAGCAAATCCAAGGCACACCCTATTCCGGAAGGCGGTTAAGCGGCAGCCGGACACTCATCATCATCATCATCGACAGCATGACACCAGTGTTCAACACTGATGCTTCGCCGCCGTACAACCATGATTTATTTGAAAGCCTTATTGTGAAGGAAAGAATAAAGGTGGACGGGGAAGGGACTCAGTGCTGGCTTACTACAATCATTCCGAGATGCCTACACCTCCAGACACTCATTGAGGCAATCTGGATAGAAACTGACAACAAGAAGGCCACTGACATCGGTTGCCAGCCATATCTTGTAGTATCTCCAACCAGGCGTAGTGAGGATCACGCGGTCCCTATCCTGGAGGGCGAGTAGCAACGACAGCACCCAAACGTTTCGTAATATTCTTCATACCCGTCTGCCAGGTCAAGGGTTGACCACCTCTCTGCCTCCGCCACTCTGAGTTGGGCATGGAAAACAGCGCTCTCTTTTCTGCAAACGATGGTTCGGTATACGCAGCACATGACCCAACCAACGCAGCTTCTGGTGCTAGACACATTCTTCAATGGAAGTACCCGTTGCACAACCG
>SJOL01001160.1:32786-86913 GCA_004794785.1 Opisthorchis felineus | reverse complement strand
CTTTGGCTCAAAAGCCTAACCGCAAGGCAGCGGTGTTTGGCGGGAAATGCAAATGCATTACCATTTCTACGGTACAAGTCGCCACATGTTCCAACCCCCAACCTGGAGACTGTGTTTGTCAGACCTCTGGCCATTGACCAACCTGGTATGAGGGACTCTGTGAGTGTTGCGGGGACACCCGCCAGTATAGCTCAATGGGTCGCTAAGGTGCGCAAACCGCCACACCACGTTAAGGTCCAGCCTCTTCGTGACGGCCGGACACTGTGCAGTACAGGCAGGAATGCCGAACAGTAGCCGATGAGACCCAAGGAGGAGCGTAGCGTAGTAACATTCTTGGGAGACGGCGTCTAATGAATTGCTCGTAGGTTCTCGGGATCGGAGTGTCTACCGGAGGCATCAAAGATCAACCAGAGATACGGCCGTCATAAAGAAGTGACACTTTTCAGGATGGAGACGGAGGCCGTTGTCCTGTATGAGTTGAAGCACCATGTCGAATTGCATGTGCAATTTATCGGGAGAGCCGGCGACAATCAGTGCACCATCCAGGTATGTGGCCACACCTGGAATGTCAGAAAGGATTATGTCCATCAGCTGTTCAAGGGTCACAGGGGCTGTTTTAATGTCAGATTGTAGAAGACTTTATTCGTATAGACCCCTGTGCGTGTTGATGGTCAGTAGAGATCGGGACTCCGGCGATACTTCGATCTGCACTGATGCGTCAGCTAGGTCGAGTTTGGCGAAACAACTGCCGCCGCTCATAATGGTGAACAGATCATCAGGCACCGGCAGTTGGGGTTATATACTAATGTTGTGTTAAACTGTTTACTTGCTATTCATTAAACCAACTGTGTTTCCTAATGTTTTAGCTGATGTACTGAAATTGTTAGAAGATTAAAGCCAATCATTCGGCAATCCTCGTTCTCTATTTCTGGCTCAATCATTCGAGTGCACAACAGTTGGTGGTGGTGTTGCTCGAGAGCTGCGTTGAGTCAGCACAAATGTGGATTGACTAATTTGGCTTCTTCACCACGACGAGTGGGGTTGTCCATACGATGCGCGAGAGAGGACTCCTTGTTGCTCGAGACGCTGGATGTCGGCGTCGACCTGTGGCAAGGAGGTGTACGGGACCGTCCTCTTGGGATAAAATTGTGCGGTAGCTTCCAGCCGAAGTAGAAGAATTGCTTGTGTAGTAGAACAATGACCAAGGCCGGGCTGGAATACCTTAGCGAAGCGCCAAATAACATCATCGGACTGATCTTGAGTCGCAAGGGGAGAATCGACCGCATTGCAGACGGGCTTGATCGGGATATCTGCCAAACCAAAACGGTCAAACCATTCAAGACTAAGAAGGTTCAGTTCAGAGGAGGTCACTTAACACGACCCAGGGAATGTCGTTCCCTTGAACGAGACGCAGCATTGCAATTCACCGAAAGGCCGCAGCTCACCACCACAGGCACTGATGGCAGTTTTTGAGGACCGTCGGATTGCAGGTCGCCAAATCGTGTAATAGTGATGTCCGAAACAGTGTCCAACTGCAGGCGGACCGGACGGCCATTAACCAGGATGGTGAGGAATTTCCGGTTAATCGGGGCACTGACTTTAACTGTTGCAAGTAGACTCACAGCGGAGACTCCAGTTTGGAATTCAGGAGGCGTTGGCGGTAGTCTGCCGTCGGCCGCTTCCACAAGGTTATATACGGCCGTCGATTCACTCTTTCGACCGATCACAAACATTTGCTATTCACTTTTGGCTCGAAATATGGCGTACCCGCCGATACTATTATCCTCAACACGGCTGTAACACCCTTTCGGTGACTAATTGCCATCTCACAGAAAGAAACATGAGGGCTGGGATATTGTCAGATTGCTCAAGCCTAGACAGCAACAGTCAAGATGCCAGGGGTTGGATTCCGACCAAGGACCTTCCAGTCAGAAAATTCGTACCCTAACTAGTCGGCCATCTGGAGCTATATGAACACATTTCACTTGTCAATAGCTGTGGAATCCGGTGCAGTATGACTGATTCCACAGAACCGGCTTACGCTACTATTCGAATTCATGCAGACCCTGCAAAGCGTCTATATGGCTCAGTGATATCGAGTTGAGTTGGCTGAGAAGCCCCCATCAACTCAACCTCTGCAAGGACCAAATGAACCCGAGTGGAACATGATTATGTTAGGCGGAATCCTGCACCAGAACTACGTTATCGCTCGCAGTTAGGCGCTGCTACGGCCAAGAGGGCTAACCCGCACACGATTGGCCCTAAGATCGGGCCGCTTGCCTGCCCAGCATCAAGGCGAGCTCTGATTGGCAGAAGGTGTGGACCCAACGGCCAATCATTCTTCAATATCCGCCGGTTGCCAATACCGCGTCCAGAAGGCGTCCTAATCTCCAGAATGTTGTCGCATCATTTACTTTAAATACGACGCACTGTGCATGTGCTTTCGACTTCGTTTTTGGCGTTCAATACATTTTCTGCACCCCTGATAGTCCTTTTGCCGTAAACGCCAGCTTGGGAGGATCATAATGAGAACTGAGTTGAGGTATTACTGTTATTACAGAATACCAGTCCGCCATCGTCGACGGAACTCCAGAGTGCGATTTTATTGCTTCAGCTCACCAGAGCACATGGACCAGACAGTTTGCATCCAGAGTCTCTCCTGGCCATCCTGGCGACTTTACTCCAAAATAGCTGGAGTGAGGGAAGCATACCGGCGGAATGGAGCCCACCGACGGTGATTCCTACCCCCAAAAAAGGTGCAAGGACTTCGTGCGAAAACTGCCCTGGGCATCAGCCTATTGGCAGTAGCTTCCACGGTGCTACAAAGGTCATGTGAAGGTTGATCCACTGTCGCGAGATTCATGTTTTTGAGAAGCAAGCTGGGCTTTGCTCTGGCTGGGGTTGCATCGATCATATCTTCACTCTGCAACTATTGCTCCTTCTGATGACCAACAATGAGCGTCTTTCTCGAACTTCTAATTGCTTTTGACTCCGTTGATTGTCAGAACCTGGTGGTGTCTGGCGATGAAGAATGACCCTTCTAAATTCCTTTCTCTTATAAATGCTTCATATGCCTCCTCACGCTGGGGGCGTACGTTTCTTCGGTAATATCTCCCCTGATTTCGCCTCATCCAGTTGTGTCAGGCAGGGGTGTCTTTCGCTTTTTCTATTTAACTTCCTTATCGATCTACCCTTAATTTTCTTAACCTGCTTCTAACGCCTCGCGTATCGAAATACTCCCGTTTGTTCACGGTCACTGAGTACACTGGCGATATTGCTGTCTTTGAATCAGACCCTTTGGAAATGCAAACTATTTTAAATAACCTAAATAATTCTGCCGGACAGTTCTGTATGTGCTTAGCACCTGTAAAGTGTAAAGTGCTGCTACAGGACTGGATGCGTCACGCAGCCAATGGAGGTCTGCATGGCATATTTATAACAGTCACTTTGGCGGTCTCTGTCTCTCTCGCGAAACAAGCAAAACTGTTTTTAGAGGGAGAAGAGGACAAAGGGATTTCGCATGGTCCGTCAGACTTCGAATGGACACAGTTGAACAGGTACGAATGGACGTAAGCAGACCGAACAGACATAGGGGCTGCAGACAAAAGGTGGTCAGCAGGCGCACACGGCTCAGAGTATGCGCAGTATCGCGTACCGTCGCAGCTACAGTGTGCGTGAACAGAGGCAACTGCAAAGATGCATGGGTCAATCGGGAATCAGACGCAGTGTGAAATAACCTTGGATACGTCCTGCGTAAGACGACCGGAGACCGGTGCTGTATGCTCAGATGGAAAGCCGTCCTGACCGTCCGTGTTTGCCTCTAAGTAACAAGGGCTTCCCTATATATGGGGACACTCAGCCACAACGGCTATAAACACAAACAGTGGTGAGCAGACACACGCAGAGCCGCTAGCGATGAATGCGAGACGGGTTTTATCAAAATCTGTCACGACTGCTCAGCTTAACAAGAAGGACGGACATTGTAATCCTAGCGGGTGGTCTAAATGCTCAAGTTGGCCGACTAAGTCCGGAAGAAGCACAGTTAGGTTGTTGACTTGGAGTAGACGCTCAGCGTACGGATAATGGAGAACAATTGCTTCAGTTTTGTGCAGATCATCGTCCGTTCCTGGCTAACATCGAGTTACTTGGAGGCCACCTACCACAAGACAGCCGTGGACTCAGTTGGACCATGGGGCTATCAGCTACCGATAAAGAGCGTCAATTAAAGATTGTCGTTCCTTCTGGGGTACGTAGCTTGACTCTGATCATGCCATCGTGCGGGCCCGGCTATCACTTCGCTTTCCGTCAGCATTACGCGTGCGGATGCAGGCCAGTTCCATTCATCAACTTCGACAAGTTTCAGTAGCTGAAGAGTATCGAGCTGACCAGGCTAGAAAACTACTGCAAGCGCACAGTAATGCAGATGACGACTGCATGGAGGCTGAATGGAGGCGGGTCAAAGGAGCCATGCTCTCAGTTTTCAGAACTGTTTGCCCAAGCTATCTGACTCGACCAAGTGAACAGTGGATATCGTCGATATCAGCAGATCTTATTGCGGCCAGAAATGCCATTCTAGCAACCAGTGACTGTGATGGCGCATGCAGATAATCAAGAGCTTGAATAATGAAAGAGAACTCTGGTGGATTTCGAAGGTCCAGAAGATGGAGAATACTCTCCCTGCAGGCAACAGCCGAGCCCTATTTCAGCTGATTCGACCAACCGGTCAAAAGAAAACAAGTGTCAGTGAAACGATGTGCGAAAAAGACGGAACAGCAATTCACTCCCTCAGTCGTTGTCCTGAGCGGTGGGCTGAGCACTTCAAAGAACACTACAGCTGGTCTCCTTCAACACAACCGCTGGAAGAACCCAGCTTGCCTGAATGGAATATCGACACTAGTCCACCATCACAAACAGAAATCCAGCGTGAGATTTCAATCCTCAAGTGCGACAAGGCGCCTGACACTGTAGCCTACATCCAGCACTCTCCACAGAAAGTGGCGAGGTCCTGGTGAGCAGTAGAGGATTTGGAACTAAAACAGAATACCAGTCGAATGGATCTCCTCGACCGTCATCCCAGTTTTCAAACAGGGAGCAAGAAAGTCATGCGAAAACCATCGTGGCATCAGCCTAGTATCCGTCGCATCTAAGGTGCTCTCTGGCATTATTTTGCGCAGGTTGGGCGATTATCGGGAGAGAGATTCGTGAGAAGCAAGCTGGGTTTCGCCCTGGCCGAGGGTGTATCCACCATATTTTTACCTTTAGACAAGTTCTTGAACAGCGCCATTGCATCAAACGTCCCGCGTTGGTCGTTTTTCTTGATCTGAAAGCTATTTTCGACTGTCGATCGTGAGAAACTTTGGCAGTGTCTGGCGATCAAAGATGTCCCTTCCAAATTTATATCCCTTACGAGGGTTCTGTATGTGAACTCCTGTGGGCACGTATGAGCATATGGCAAACTTTCGCCTGAGTTCACCACGTCCAGTGGTGTAAGACGAAGTTGCCCTCTCCCGTCTTTCCACCTCAACTTTGCTATTGATGTGCTGCTTGAAATTTCTCTGCCTGTCTCTAAACTTCGGGCGTCGAAATGCTCCCGAGACGTTTCCTCACAGACATTGAGTATGCGGACAATATTGCTCTCCTTGGTTCAGATCCTTCAGTAATGCAAACCATTTTAAATAACCTAAATAACTCTGACGCACTGTTTGGCATGCGCTTCACACCTGCAAAGTGTAAAGTGCTGCTACACAACTGGAACTAAACCCAAACCTCATGCTTGCAGATGAGCCACTCGACGTAGTAGATAACTTCCCTCACCTGGACAGTTGTATTAGTGTTGTTTCGATAACGCATCAAGCAAACGACAACATGAGCGGACTGTGAGGATATTCTATCCCCAGCTAGGTTGTCTGATCCCGACTCGTAGTACAGCGGAATAGTAAGAAGACGAAACTTTGGACACAACTTTAATGCTCCCAACAACAGGCGATCTACAGAAAAGTGACACTGGATATATATATCCTTATTTTGACCTTGAAAAATGCCGGAAGTTCGTTAGCACTTACAAAGATACAGAGCTTTTGGGGATATTGATATCCCCAGCATTTAGTTCCACTGGACTGACTGGAGATTGCTTCTCGGATCGGGAAGGCTTTGGCAGCTTTTGACCGCCTTCGACACCGATGGGGCCGGAGTGACTTGACTTTGTCTGTCAAGGGCGGCGAGATGGCTCAGTGGTTAGAGCGCGCATTTACTGACCGGAAGGTGCGTGGTTCGAACCCGACCTCTGTCTCTCGATTTCCCCCGTCTAGGCTTGGACAACCTGTCAGTATCCCAGCCCTCGTGCTTCCTTCTGGTGGCATGGCAGCTAGGCACCGAAAGGATGCTACAGCTGAACGACGACTTTACACTACGGCGGTATGATCCATACTGCTTTATGAATCAGAGACGTGGCCCCTACCCGCAGAGGACATACGAAAGATGTCAATGTTTGACCATCGGTGTCTCCGAAGCATTTGTGTGGCATGGTGCGAACATCGGATTAGCAATGTTGAGGTACGTCAGATGGTCCTAGAAAGAACGTTTATTACTCACTCTTCATAGGTTACGCTGGTTAGGACATGTACTCCACATGCCAGAAGACCGTCCGCCTGGCAGAGCCCTTGTCGCCCAGCTCTGCGCTCAGTGAAAACGACCGAGAGGTGGATCGTGTATGATCTGGCAACCAAGTATGAAAACACTAACCAGTAAACTTAGTCGGGTGGGCAACTGCCGACTCCCTGGATGGGGACCCCGAGACTTAACTCACCAATGATTAATGGCACTGGCAGGAATGACCCAATCGCGCATTCGGTGGCGCTCATGCGTTAAAGGTATCGCCTTCCATGCATAGCTTCTCAGTTCCCGACCTAACGAAGTATGCCATCGCCTCCAAGGCTTAGCTGTATGTCCCACACACTCCCACTTTCTGGTGATCGAAACTGTAGCAGCTGGAACCGTTGTGCTTATGGTACACTATTGAAGGCTGATAAATTGATTAATTGAATGCGATACGTAAGCAAGCGGCTAACTGTCTATCGTAGCACTGACCGGGTACCGTAATAGATAGAACAGAGCAGCAGCAGCAGTGTTATAGAACACGGGGAATTTAAGCTAGTCGATGGTAGCCTGTGACGACGTAAAGTTTGAAGATTTTTGTTCCTATAGCGAATCGATACTGTCCATTTGGTGCTGAGCAGCCAATACATAATCCTTGCGTATACCACTGTCCCTAGTCCTTTTGAGTTGATCTAGTTACTGGAGGGGATTAACTACTTTAACCAACTGATACATCTTCAGTTTTTTTATGACCGTTATCTCAGAACCCTAGCTCATGTAAGCTAGTGTCGGCGAATCCGCAACGAGGCAATTAGAAAACGGATTTGCGGTTGTGCGACAGAACGTCCGTCGAAGAATGTGTCCATCTTCATAAGCCGCGATGGTTAGGCCATGTATTCCGCATGCCGAACCATCGTTTTCCGAAGTGAGTACTTTTTTCCGTGCCCAATTCAGAGTGGCGCAAGCAGAAAGGTGCTAACATCTGACATGGCGAAGGGGTATGAAAGATTACGAAAGGTCTGGGTGCTTTGGGTGCGACGGCGACCGCGTGAACCCCACAGTGCCTTGTTGCAGTCGGTGCGAGATGTGGCTGTTAGTCGATGTCGATGATGTTCTTGTTGTTAGTTTCTATGCAGATTGCGTGAATGGGTGTCTGAATGTGTAAGCACCTTGGAGTGATTGTGGTAGGCTCTTGCCAAGTCTCTTCCCTATTCAATTTTATTCTTTCTTTCACAATAATGCTTTCAAGTAAACTGGTTGTACGGCAGCGAATCATTAGTGCTGAACACCGATAAGCTGTCGATGATGATGACTTTAAACAAGTGTCATTTTGGCTCTTTGCTGCGCAAATAATCTCTTTCCTGAATTATTTAATCCTGCTTCCAAGAAACAACTTAAATCACGTATTTATGATCCCCACGTTTGGAACATGAATTTTCAACTCTTTGTTTTTAAACTCATCGCCACTTTTATAGTGGTGCTTTCAGTTGAACTGAAGCCCTCTGGACACTCAAAAGGATCTAGAACGACCTGGAAAGCTTGTGCAAAGACACCGATTTTGTTGTCAGTCAATCATCTTACCATCCTAGGGAATAGTTTCGGTCTCGCGTAATTTTCTACGCCAGGGATACCTCCATTTGCACAATGCCAAAGAAATCTAGAGATGGAAAGATGAATCTCGTTCTCCCTTTACTTGATACTAATGACCCCATCACCATTAATCCCTCCGAACTTGAGGATGAACTTCGTGACCTTATTGGGACCGGTGGAACATGGGAAGAATGTGAGGTAAGCTAGTTGGACGCCATAGTCTTCGGACAGTTTTGTGATGCTGTTCGTTGTGTTATATTTAGAGTGATATCTCAAATCGGTGTTTCTAATGCTAGCTAACGTCATTTGAATGAAAGCCTGGAATACTGCTATGTGGAACACGAACTGTCGTGTACATAACACAGTACCCTATTTAGAGGTACCAGTGTCGGCTGTAGCTATGGATGGTAGAAATGAATTTTCCATGAAATTTTTCCGTATGCTTTCAGAATTTTACTCCATAAAAATAGTAGATTCTGAAGGTTCACACGGTTTCACACTTATTTTTGACAATCCTTTGCACCACTTCACGGAGAATTGCCGTTGCTTCTTTTCGGATGGTGCGTTAACTTCGGGAGGGTGTTAAGGGCCTTACTGGGATATCTTGAAATATGACTCTACTTAGAGCTCGGCATAAATCTTGACGAAAGGGAAGTCCTGTCAAAATGCAAACTCTAATAAGGGCAAATTCTTAACCGTGTTATTAGCCCCTCCAAGACGGACTACCACGAACAAATGCCACTCCCTTGGATAGTTCAAAACAGGTATGTTTCATTGACTTATGTCCTGATCCCCTCAGGAGAGTCCAAATGCACTAACTGTTCCGAGGGTTGCTGCAACTAAAAAAGCAATCGTCCAGCGTCACTTCCATTTTGGTGAACAGAGACCATAATAATCGCCTACTATCGAATAAAGCGAAGAGAAGGCAAAGAAATAGTTCGCACCAAGCATCTAACTGTTGTACTTCAATGAAGTTGACAGTGATACAAGTAATAAAAACTTGGGACATACGCATTATTCTCAGGGTTGATAATCTCCATGGAAGGCGTTTTCGACCGTCTATCTCTAGGTGCACCCAAAGTCATATTTGTCACCTGGTGTGGTTTCAACACGGTATCTGTTTTTTTCTGACATGGACAGTGGGTGCGGCTCCGCGGTTCCGACGTCGTGGTGTCTGAACCGCTTGATCGACTTGCGAGAAGCTTCAGTCTTTTACATGGAGAGTCTTAATTAGCAACCGCTTTTGGAAAAGTTTCAAAGTTTTTAAACATTACCTGGATCACTTTGGGACTCTTGTTTTCTGAAGTTTTATGTTCTGGTGACTCCGTCTTTTCAAAGTTCGATCGTTGAAGAAAGGTTTGCATATCGCTTGCGTAAGTGAACACACTCTGGCACCGCTTGATCTGGTCGCTAACAATTCCGTTATGGAACTGACTCCGTAATCTAGGGGGGACGGGAGTTTGGATAATCTTGTGTAGAGACTCAGATGTGCATTATGTCTACCTGGACTCTCATTCAAGGTGATTCTAAAACATGTAGTATGTTGAACGTTTGCCTTCGTTGAGAGGAGCAAGGGCGCGTCAAAACGTGTTGCGGTAGCTCATAAAGCACCTTCGCTTTGTCCTATGAATATCATTTGAAAAGTGCGAGGAACTCATTTTTACATATTTCAAAGTGTTGCGGCAAAGTCCAGTAAATTACTAACAGCTTGGTAATTATTGACGGTTGTTATTATCCACTGACAGTTGCTGGTCAAAGTTACGCCAAAATTAATCAAGCCAAAGCATGTTTGACACGGACATAAGAAACTTTCGGTGTCACCATACACGCCTGAAGCTTACCTCCAGGTATGATGAGGTATCTTTTTCCTGAAATCTCAGGTTCGTTTTGTTACTGACCTCGGGCGCACCAAAGCAACACCCGCTCAATTCTCCCAGGGGCCAGTTTGGACGCGTCAGTGATGATCGTCCCCCTTGGTTATGAACCTGAAGGGACTAGAGTTAATGGGGGTATTTGAGAAGTGGTGGAAGAGCGAATAACGATCCTCTTATGCAACTCCGCATTCATTCTAGACTCATTAGGTAGACTGAATATTGTATGGAATTTTTTACAGCAATACTCTCGTACTTTATGCCGCAGTTTAAATATTATCGACGGAGAATTCACCAAACTGTAAAATGTTAACCACTAATTTAACACGATGAGTTTTGAGAAGCTTAACAACCATCATTTCATCCGTATTTTGATGAACCATTTGTAATTGCTTCTGTAGTGCAACTGAATATTTATTTGATGCTTAAATTGAGTGATTCCTAGTTACAAGCAACCTAGTTACAGCGACCGATCGGTCTACCGGCTGACCGACCTAAATTACTCGTTATGTGAGGAAATGCAGTTACCATCGGAGGACCTAACAAGCTTAAAGGGACTCAGAAGTGAACAGTAATAACTGCTTTGAAATCTTGTACTATGTTTAGTACAAGATTTCAAGGGTAAATATATGTTAGTGTCAGTGATTCTGTCGGACATATCGGATGAATGAGGAATGTTGGTGGGCAGACCTCGCTGAAGATCAAAAGCATTTCCTTAAGACCTGTGGTCTCCAACATGGGACAGCTAGACCGATAACAAGTTGCTTACTCTTCAACGTCACTGCTAAGCTTCGTGATATGGGGGGCGAGACGGCTCGGTGGTTAGAGCGCGAAGTTACTGACCAGAAGGTCCGTGGTTCGAACCCGATCTCTGCCTCTCGACTTCCCCCTCTAGGCTTGGACAACCTAACAGTACCCCAGACATCGTGCTTCCTCCGGTTTGCATAGCAGCTAGGCACCGGAAGGGTGTTACAGCTGAACGATTTTTTATTTCGATTTATCTCGTGGTATGTAAAATGTTTCTACTTTGCTGTTGATGCATATGTTGGTAGCCCAGGTAGCATAGGTAGCCGTTGGTTTGTCCGCGAAACATTCATGGCACCAGGAAGGTCGAAAGCAGAGGTCACCCAGGCTCCAATCGTTCAGAACCGCTTACACTGACTAACCTGACAGGAATGATAGCACAGGCCAGCTATCATAATCATAGATCAATCCAAATCGTTCAGCTGTAGCACCCTTTCGGTGCCTAACTGCCATGCCACCAGAAGGAAGCACGAGGGCTGGGATACTGCCAGGTTGCCCAAGCCTAGACGGAGGAAGTCGAGAGGCAGAGGCCGGGCTCGAACCTCAGACCTTCTGGTCAGTAAATTCTCTCTCTAACTACTGAGCCGTCTCGCCCGATCAATCCATATAAGCAGACCTATCAGCATCTGTGCGTCACTAACCAACACCAAATCATGACTCACTGATGAAGTCGCTCCAAATTGTGACGATAACTGTGCAACTAAGTTGTGCGGCGAACAGATTAACAGGCGAATCACTGGCTTGAGAAACCAGTAAATAATCCAAATCGTCGAATGTATCCTCTTCCAAAATCCGTTCTTTCGTACAGTGGTCAAATTTGTTTGAGGTCTGTCAGTTGTGAAAACACAGTGTTTCTTTTTAGTTCAGTCATCTATCTGCTGAGTAACCGATTAACGAAAATGCAGTTCCAACATAGTGTGACGCAACCTTAAGCTTATTCTCATCACCCAACCGATTTTTGTCCTATTAGGTAATTACATTAACTATCCGATGCTTTTCAGAGTTCCAGTGAGGAGCCGGACGAAAATGACCCAAAACTTTTGGCCGAACTTCACGAATTTCTGTCTGGGAGCGAGTCGGTGACTAAAATACCTTCGCCGGATGAACCGATTATTAATAAACGTACGCAATCACCGCATCCAGGCGTATCCCGGGACAAGGTTAGTTCAATGGCATAACAGGCTATCTCATTATTTTCGACTTCTTGCGGCATTTAATTTCCAAGACTGAATGTCTTGCACTTTGCGATTTCGTCGCTCAAGGACAGTGATTAAGTGACTGGGCCGCGTAGCTGTTTATTACCGTGGGTTTCACCATAAACTTTGAGTTTATATTCAGTGGCGTGTACTGTCATTATATATATATATATATATATATATATATATAACCTTTGCTATTGTTCTTTCTAGGTTGGTGTCGAGAAGCCAGTTGAGGTTGACCCGAAACTTTTGGCCGAACTTCAGGAATTCATACCTGCGGACGAGCCTATAGCCAAAATGTCAATGACAGAAGGATCCACTCAGTCAGCGAACTCGGGTGTATCTCTTGATGAGGTTGTTACTAGAATTACGGACTATCGTGCTGCAATTCAACAATTACAATCCACTCAACCAATTGATGGTGCAAAAGTCCGTCGTTACGAGCGCATTTTGAAGCAGTTGGAGTCTATAGCCACGCGCATTTCTAATGGACATGTGATAAATGCAGATGAACTACCCGCCCCAGCACCACCGGTTGCGCCGCTGCCTTCTGCATACCAGCCGGTCAGTACATGGTGTTCGAGGTCATCATTTAATTTCCCTGCACACCGACACATAACTTGTTTTTACTTGCACCCGTCGCCCACTGGTGATAAGTTGCGAAACCAAGTTGCTATTCATTCGGTATACAGTCGTTCCTCCTTTCCAGCCCTCCTCCACTCCGAGAATGAATACTGTTGAGAAGTGGTCGTTGGCTTGTTCGCTGAGCTGGGCAATTTGATTGCAAACGTTTCATCACCAATCGAGGTGACATCATCAGTGCGTTATTGGGGAGCGTAGTGGTGCGTAGCGGTGGGTTGGTGGTTGTGCCTTGAGTAGTGTTGCGTGTNGTGTGCACAACCACCAACCCACCGCTACGCACCACTACGCTCCCCAATAACGCACTGATGATGTCACCTCGATTGGTGATGAAACGTTTGCAATCAAATTGCCCAGCTCAGCGAACAAGCCAACGACCATCTACGCTACCTGAGCTACCAACATTTTCCTCTATAGAAAACTGTTGAGAAGTGTTTACTCGTGGGGATGGATAGGCATCCTAATCGCCGTCCAAGGGGAACGTTGTTTCACCACTGACGGGTCAAATAAAACCAGACCTGCTCGGCATATAGTTCATATGTCAACTATCGCTCGTTTGCGTAAGATTACAGCCACCTGAAATCTCATTGGATCGAATTAATAGGATTTATTTGATGGGCGGGATTTGTCTTCCGCGTTTCTTATCAGTAGCACCAGTCCTCTGGATTTTGCTTAACAGCAGTCTCTTGGTATTTTTGCTCGGATGCTTCAAATCAGAAAACTTGTGATGTATGACGACAACCTTGGCTGTGAGTTGCGAACCTCATTCAGTCATTAAGTTAGTGCATCCTATTGATCGTGCTTTCTGGAGTGTATGCTCGAAACAACCACCAAGTTCTGAAACTGAAATGCTAATCTACTGGTTTTGCGTACAGCTATACCAAATCATGCTGTCCAACTACAGGGATAATCCATTTTCACTTATACTACACTAGACTCATTTCAACCCTCTTGCTGAGCTGCAACTACGCATCTTTTGCTTTAGTCTGTTACACCAGCTCCAGTGGTAGCCGCGGTTGAAAATCAGAACAAGCAATCGTCCATCCAGCATGCCGAACCTATAGCGGCACCCACTTCATCCGGCACTCCACTTCAAGCACTGAAACATCGTTGCCAGGAGTACAAAGTGAGTTACTTAGCTTATGAACATCAGTGCTTGGTAAGCCACTACACCTCTGAAGTTATTCCCTAAGAGTACCACAACTGTGTGCCCGCATTGCTTAGTTTTCTCGGTGAAATGATTTGTGCTTATCTATCCCTATGGTACATATGCATTTGTGGGTACTGATCCAGGTCACCACTGGCCTCTAAAACACAACTTGGAAATTCTCTTTCGTTTTTACAGGTGGCAGCAATTAGAGCTCGTGATGCCGGGCGGATTCCAGAGGCAAAGAAGCTTTTAGGCGCTGTGAAGTTCATCGAGTCAATGGTACCAAAAATAGAATCAGGCGAGGAGCAGTTTGATCTGGACTCCGATATGCCTCCCACCCCGGAGGAATTTTTGGCTATGCCTGACGATGAGTCGGATAACAATACTCCTAGCTCTGCGCCGCACGTTCCGAGTACTCAACAGTCCCAACTTCCACGCGCAGTGTTATCATCGACGGTCACATCAGAAAATCTACACATGCGCCTCAATTACTTTAAGGTAGTCTGGATAATTGTCCCAACATATATTTGCCCTTTATGAATGGGTGTCAGTTCACTCCACTACTGCTGGTTCATTTATTTTTGTTCCTGACGTGTAGGACAATGTCAATTCATCGGATTCTAAAAATACATTCAGTAATTTTTTATAGGTAACTTGAGGGAAAGTTTGAAAATTTATCCTCAGGGCACTGCCAGTACAAATCCGTTCAGGACTTATCAAGTAGACTAACTCGAGCACCCGAGTCAGTCTGCTTTCTCATTTAAGCACCGTTTTGTACCGCGCATTCATTGGAATTGTGATCACCTGAATGTTCTAGATAACGTTCATCCTGTATAATAACGTACATAATTTCATTATCTACCTAGCTCGCATCTCATGTGATCCGTAGCGCAACTCGGAGCGGAGTTTATTCCCATCAGTAGTGTTAGCGTATATTTGCGAACAGATACTTTTTCACATCAGTATACCGCACACGTCTGAATCAATTCCTCACTTCCATATGGGGCCAATATACTCGCCTTCCATAGTATTCATTGGAAAAAACTACATCTTGGATGTCTGCCTTACAGCACTATGTCAGTGTTTGCATTTTGTGTTCGGTTTGAAAAAATCAGAACGCAAAACGAATTTGGGTTTCCTAGGAGATTTATCTAAATTGCGCGCTTTTGCCAGACCTACTGGCTATCCTTTATCTGTGAGTGGGTATATGAACTCTGTTCTACCAAATACATTCTCAGCTCACTAGCTCTCTTGATAATTTTTTTATCATCTCGCTTGTACTACTTCCAAATGAATAAAAACTGTTTTTTCAAGCGCTTTGTTTACGTTGTTCTGCTGTTTAGCTGCAAGCCCATCGAATGGAACTAATAGAAATACACCCATTCATAAAATTAAATTGGTGTCAACGGGAGACTCAACCGAATTCCAGCTGAATCTCTCGTTTATGATATTATTTAACAGAGATCCGATTCAGTTGGGTCTCCCGTTGTTAGGCGGAATTCCACACCGATACCGCTTTGCCGCTTACAGTTAGGCGCTGCTACGGCCGAGAAGCCTACCCCGCACACGATTGGCGAAAAGTTCGAGCCGGTTACCGGTCCGGTTTCAAGGCGAGCTCTGATTGGTCGAAAGTCTGGACCCAACAGCCAATCATGACCCGCTATTCGCCGAATGCTGGTTACCAATGCCGCATCTAAAAGGCGTCAGAATTTCCAGAATTTTGTCGTGGCATACATTTCATATACGACGCTGTGTACAAGTGTTATTGACCTGCTTTGGGAAGTTAAAGTAAGTTGTGCATCCTTGGTGGTTGTCTTTGACGGGGACGCTTGGGAGGTCCAGATCGAGAACTAAGCTGAGGAAAATACCGTCAAATTCAATAGATGTGCAAATGAGTGTACTTCTCGAATCGGGTACAATTTGGGCTCACGTAGAGCATAAGATGGACGAGAACTCGGGGTCTGGGCCTTTCTGATGTGCCCCAAGAAGGACCGAACCGGTTGTGGAAGAGTTTTCGGCAATACACTACTCAACCTACACGGCAACCTTCTTAAAGAACGAATTAAGCTTCAGTTGAAGTAGTTTTGAAACGACAATCATTTGTTTTTGCCGTTTGTTTGAACATATGCGTTCAAGGCATTGTAATCTGCGTTTCAGAACCAGTTAGAAGAATCAAAGTCCAATCCTTCGGATACCAGCAGGACACGGCGCTTTATGCGCATCATAGCCCAGTACGAACAGGCTCTGCGCGCATTCGATCATGGGCTTGCAAACTACGCGTATGCTGACTTGCCTCCACCACCCAACTGCCCAGTGCTTTCAAATCCTGCCACTCCACAACGAACTTTGGGTGATGGTTCCAATCCTAAGTCTCACGTCGGGCAGAGAAGCGCGGAGATGTCGAAGAATGAGCGAATAGTGGCACTACTGAAAAAGCGTCAAGTAGAGTTGAAGTCTGCTGCACTGAAAGCCAAGGAAGCAGGAAATATAGAGCTGGCCAAGACTCATCTACGTGCTGCCTGCCGTATCGACCCTATGATCTCTTCTGCTGAGGCAGGTATTCCGTTCGACATCTCAAGCGTACCACCTCCGCCGAAATCCTTGACGGTTGCACCGAGAACTCAAGCAACAATGTTTACCGGTCCTATCTTGTCTGGACTCACTTGTGAACCCCCAGATGTATTCAGATTGGAGCTCAAGGCACTGCACAGTATGTTCTGGAGCTTTTCATTTCTGTGATTCACAGTCTTCCTACATTTACACGGCATCTACATCATTTTTCGAAAATGATTAGGTACTATTTCCGGACGGATTTCGTGGTATTTTCCGGATTCTCAACTTTTTAATCTTATGTCTTTTAATTTCAATTATTTTTATTCAGTGCTTCCATTGATGTATTTCTGTAAATATTCCCACTGAACTTAGTGTGGCACTGCTAAATTATTCTCGGTGACGTTCCGCCGGAAAATTCGTCAACCTCCCCTGAATCGTACATTATGTACTACCGGCGCATTATGATGACCGTCGCCCTCAGGTAACCAGTCATCAGGACAGTTACCCATCTTTACCTGAGGGTTTATTTCACCATCACTCCCCTCCTACTATCCTGGTGTGATTATTCTGCATAGTGCAGAACCTAGCAGGAAAGTTGTCAGCGGTGCACATTTTTGGTCCTGCCGGAATGTGAACTCCAAATGCAAAACGAGACTACCCCACCAAAGCACGCCGTACGCACCTGAGTTGTCCCGTCCAAACAGGAGGACATTTCCACATTTGAGCGATGTGTGTAACCAGCCCGATATCCCGAACTACGACCATTGATCAGTCTATAGCATGTGAGCGTGACTTGTCACCCCCCCCCCGGAACAAGTCTTCATTCATCCACCAAGCAGCCATAACAACACCATATGCGCTGAAAAAAATCAGAATGGAGAAAACTTGTCAACCCTGTTTAGGAATATTTTCGTGCTACTGTTTATACTCATACTTTTGGGGCATGTCTTCTGTCATCAGATATATCCTGTATGTATTCAAAAGCCGTACATCCTACACGGGGCTTAGCAGAAGTCGTCCTTTTATGGGGAGCAACATGTTTTGCCACACCATGCCATATGCTGCGTATGGTTACTTCTCGGGACCTACTATTACTTACTACAAAGAAGGCTGCCTTAAAACCATCGAGAAATCGAAACAGCTATAGACCCAAATATCGTGGCGTATTTATCAACTCTGATGCTATGCAGTCTACCTAACTAAATTCGTCACCGTGATTGTCGACAACACATTATCTAAATTTGGGGGAATGAAATAATACTCACAAGTGACGTGTCAGAACAACTCGATAAAAGCATCACATTCTGGTGGTCCAGCACCGTAACGGCTGCTGGTACTTTACTAATAAATGTCAATGAAAGTGAGCAATGCCTGAGTGAAATGACTAAAGTCGGTGAGTTCTGCAGCTTATGTGGCCTAAATGTATTCGCTGCGTGTCCCCAAGTTACGCTTTTGTTAAGCTCCGTTAAGTTTTTATTTTTCAGTTTTTCTTCTTATGACATGCTTACATGTGCGATCACCCAGTTTGTTTCACATTAGGCTTGGCCTCATCTGCTCCATTCTACCCTCATAGGCCAAGAAGAGAGGAACAGGTGTGTGCTCCAGCTGCTTGAGAAACAGGCTAAAGAAGCCAGTGAGCGTGCACTGCTATATGAACAGGCTGGACTGCACGAAATTGCCGCTAAAATGTCTGAATTATTTCGGATTGGTGAAATCAGTGTGCGTTCCTTCCGTTCCCGAATGCTTTCCGGGTCCTCCCCGTCTTATGTGTTCGAAAAAGCTAATATCCCAGAACTCAATATGAACCAGGATTTGGGGGACGATGTGTTGGAAGCGACAGTGGTACGTGGTTTCACCTATCCCCTGCCGTCTGACATTTCATCGGTTGATAAACTAGACACACAAGTGGAGTTGCAGCTTCCCGCGCCCTCAGTGGACGCTCCGCAAAAGCACTTGACCAGCTGGCATAAACACACCGCGGACCCTATATACGACTCTGTTGCGAGATTTCAAGTGGATACTAAGTCACGCAGTTTTAAACTACTGCTCAAAAGAAAGCTGAAGGCAACGGTACGGAATAAAATTTCTATCTCATCAGTGTCATATGACCGCTTTTTTGTTTATGTGCGATTTTTTTAACAGCTGGAACAGTTTCATTCCATATGCGGCGGGTGGGATACTGTTTAGGTTTTTATTGCTGTAGGTGTTTTTTGGTTACATATCAGTTTCTGTTGCATTTTTAGGCAGTAATCCTACAACACATCTGTATGAACTCTTTGTGATTCTTTGCTGGGGCAAACTCACTCGGTCTAGTGCAGTGAATTGAGCCTACATGTTTGGATGTTTATTGGGTTCATTTATAAACCGCACACTAAAAGTGCGTTGTTTAAGATGCTATTCTTTAGTTTAACCGAGTTAGTGGGAATGAGATGCGGATGCCAGTGCTCTCTGCGGCACCTTCGAGGAAACAACAAATTTAATGTGCTTACATTTCTTAACTTATCACCACAAAGGATTTTCGGTTGATCTGTCTACTCTCAAAAGTCGAAAGGCGTTAAATGGTGTACAATCACCTTTGATAAAAGCTGAAACATGCGATACCTTGCATATCTCGATTGCTCAATGTACTCTGTATTTAGGTTTGCATAAATGTGCCCTACTAATTCACTGTCTTATTCATTATGCAACTATAAACAAGTACACCACCACGTGCGCATGATGGTCCCAACAGGTTCAGTTTCGTTCAACCGTGCATTGATAACATTGCCTTGAGGAATTCTCTAACGCTGATTACCTTCGCTTTTCTCGTGAAGTGTAGATTTTAGTGTCTCTGTATGGAAAGTGAGAATCTTCATGCATTACCTGCGTGCTTGAGTTCTTTCTTTCGCCCTGACAGTTAACAGCTACCAACGCGACTGGGTTTGCTGGTCAGGCGAAATTCAGTTTTCCCGTTCTGAACAGATCACTCGAAGGAGCCGACTAAAACCAGTATCGTCTGAGAAGAAGCCAATAAAGTTGAGAGAATTATCTGTGCATAGACAAATCCGGATACCACTGTTTGGTAAATCTCCCACCATGGACCTTTTGCAGCTCCTACTGTACTTAAAATACAAGTTAAAGACCCGTTCCAGAGACAAACAGTCGCAACGTATCGATCAGTAGAACTCACTGGAAACAATTCATTGAGGCCAAATTAAGCATGGTTGACCCTTACAATCGTTGCGTACCAGGTTAGCATAAGTAATTCTCGCACTCTGTAAGGAAGAAGTATACGAAACTACATGTATGCGAAGATGTTTGTTCAACTAATGCCGATAACTCTATCCATAAATCTGGGTTAAATCAGCATGTCGAGTCCGGCCAACACCTTATTACCCCTGTATATTACTAAACCGTGTCGTCGCGGGAGTTCCTGTTTGGTATCCGTTACACAAGAAATGTGAAGAATTCGGACGCTCACTATATATAAGACGAACCGAGTGGATGACTCGCTTATTTCGACGAGGGTCTTGGTCATAGTATGCTTCAAGAAATGGTCTTGGTCCGTGCAGAAGGGTGTTTTCTCCAGGGTCCTTGGAGCCCAGCCAAAAGTACTTCCATCTGTGTCCTCTCCAAATGGAACAGCTGTACTTCGTTGCATTCCTGTCATTTCCGTCCGGCATATGCCTGGACGAAAGGACAGGACGTAGATGGAATTACTTGGTTTGGATTGCACGACCAATTGACAGAAAGCTGCAAAAACATCCGACTTGCCTCAGAATTACTGATTTGCTCTTCCTCCCAAATTCTGGCAGTTCGGAGCCCAGATGCTTAGGCACTGTGCGCACCAATCCGCTGAGCGGGATGGATCAGCTTACGGCAGAGTAAATTCTACCCTTCGTTGACAGGCTCTTGTTACGCCGTAGATAGCCGAGTTTGCTAGATATTTTTCGTTCGGGAATTGATTGTCACTCTTCGGCGGTTTACGCGGCTACCAAGGCAACAGGGCTAGGTAGACTAATGAGGATGAATTGAATTTTTGAGATATCTGGTTCGCGAATAGCAGAAGCAGTGGTGTTGTTCAGCTACCCGTGGTTATGTGAATATATAGTAAATACTCTTTACACGGGAAGAGATATAGCTCGGTTTTCATGGAAATCGACCGTTCAGTGCAAGCTAATAACAACGAGCACGTTCCGCACTTTGGCTACTAGAGGGACACCACAGTTTTTGCATCTGGTTCTCATATACCTTGTGAAGGGTGCATTTGCAGCTGGTCTCTTTTTACCGATATTCATCTTTACTGCATGTGGTTCGTAGTAGGCTCTCATTGGGCTCCGTCTCACAAGGACCAGGACGTTACTTTCGAAGCCTGCTGACTTTTTAAGTTAGGCAACCATTAACTGAATGAAGTATGAAGATATCCCTTTTGTAAACAGGCATGAACAGAAAACAGTTTCTTCCTGAACTCGTGATTTTAGCTTTCCCAGAGAATTTCGGGATAGTCGGTAGCTCACTCTTTGAGCTTAAAATTTTTTCTATCAATACACCAACGACTACCAGTCCACGAGCTTCCCAGGCCGTCCTCGCTGATAAACTATGAAGATCGTTTGTTTGGATGCCTGTTCAGTCTGAGCTCGAGATACCTTAGTTGTTAAGGGGCGAACTTGCTACCTGGAAGGTCCCGTAATTCGAACCCAACCCCGGTATCTCGACTGCTCTTGTCTAGGTTTGGACAACCTGACAGTATCTCAGCCGTCGCACGTCCTTCGGCTGTCATGGCAGCAAGACACTAAAAGGGTGTTACAGTTGAACTTTTTCCTAGCCAGTCGAAGACATTGCGAGTCTATGAGATGATTGAGATACATGAAATAAACGTGGAAGTTGAGAGTTACAGTAAGTAAGCCGTCCATGTCTCAGCGAACGTAGGGCTCCGTCCGATGACGTTTCGTTGCACCACCGTTTCACAATTCGCTAACCTCAAGGTTTACACAAGTAGCGAATCTGAGAGTTTGAGGAGACTTTTCTACGAACCTTTGTTGTTGAAAATTGCAATTGTGTTTGGCGTTCAGCAAATCTACCGACTGTCTCTGCACTTCAACTAGACTAAAATGAAGTCGGTTTTGTATTGGGTTGTGGTTGTAACACATTAAGTATACTTTCTCTTGACTTTTATTCCAGATCTATTATAGTCGTGGGCTACTTCGGAGTGCACGCGTTCTGGGTACGGCCCAATTTTCCCTTGACGAGCTTGCTACTTCAGCAACTGTTACACAAACTGCCTCTTTGATGGACGGACGCAAAGCAGTCGGTGGCGGCTTGGAGTTACGGTTAAGGCAGCGCTCTTGTGGTGCCGTAAGTTCATATCATCATAGTTAAGCTTTCGTTCACCACTTTTCTGGTCCGACCTACTCGCTTCTAACCTGTAACCACATACTTGTTACTTCTGCCTTGATATCGTACAATCTGTTAACCTAGCGTGCACCATCCCTCTGTTGTTATGATAAAGTGGGTAATCTCCAAAAGAGAAAATGCCTCAGTCATGTCCATTGATTCATAGGGGTAAATTATATTTCGATACTTCTTTGAAGCCTGAATTTTGCTTTGAATCTCTGATGAAGGAGTTAACCCAGCATTTGATTGTGCCTACGTGTTCTACGTAGTCGTTGTCCATCTTGCGTCACTCTGACCTGAAGAACGAGTACAGGTAACTACTCAGAAGGTTGCCGAAAATTCCTCGACAGCCACGACCGTTTTCACCCCATATGGGGTTCATCAGGTAGGTGCAGTCTGTGAGGTTCCGTCAAACTTTTGTTCTTCTTGAAGCCAAATTGCACGAAATTCGACAAATACACTCATTTGCTTACCAGTTTGGTTTTCATGGGGGTAAGGGGGTTAGGGAGGAAAGTTCAAATCAACATGATAACCGAGGTCCTAGGGCCACATGGTGTCCTCCAACAGCGTTCTAGTCATGGACCCAAAATGATCACATCACCATTAGTTACCGGTGACGCAGACCAGTAACTAACTACCACTCGTTTTGGGCCATGCACTCGTCCGGTGTTGCTTTTCCCTTCGTTTTCCAGGGTATCAGATACGGATTTAGAATCGTCTTCTCGGGTCGCTTTCTACTGCCCCATCGTTGCAGATGAATTCATGCTGGAACGAAGTCTCCATATCCTTTCATAGTGCCGGGAGTTTTGCCTGTGGCACGGTGCTACCAGGTCTGCTCCAGCACTGGATATCAGACAGAACAGTGGCACTGCTTGAATCTCGAAGCATTGTTCCCGCCAGTCCCCAACCTAATTTGGTCCGGCTAATTATCGGGCGCCGAATTAAACACCGTGCTCGCCGACCGTGAAGCCTGGTGGACACGGAAGGCTAAGGAAACGGATGAGGCCCACAAAGCTAGGAATGCCCGAAGGTTATTTCAGTTGATCCGTGCGACCGGTCCCCGGAAACCATCTGTAGTCAAAACCATCAATGATCAAATAGCGCGACTACCACCAGTAAAGAAGAAAGCCTTGACCACTTGATTGAACACTTTAAACAACAATTTTCGTGGCCACCTGCTGCCAGTCATGTGGATCCTACATCTGGACAGTGAACATGGAATCCTCTACGGCCTCGGAATGCATATGATTGCATATGTTCCCTCAAGCGCCACGGAGTTCCTGGTCCCGATGACCTCCCACCCGCATTATTCGAAGGTGGGGGCGAAGCACTTGGGGTCAGCGCTTGTTTGATCTACTTGCCTGCATCTGGGAAAAGGAGGCTGTTCCAGACAATTGGGGAGAATCAGTGATAATGGTCATTTTCAAAAAGGGGCTCGTGTTAAGTGTGGTAATCACAGGGGGTCAGCTTGACTCCGGTCGTAACGAGACTGTTGGTGTCACTTGTACCTTATGGTGGTTCGTGAAACGCTGACTCGAGAGCAGCAAGTGGGATTTCGGCCTGGTAGAGGTTACGTTGACTAAATCTTCACACTCCGCCAGACACTGGGACAAACTCATACATATAAACGACCCACAATTTTGGTTCCCCTTGATTTCCTAGCCGCATTCGACTCAGTAACTTGCCCAGATATAAATACCCCGGATGTGTGTTCTCAGAAGTACGGGTGTGTAGGTAGAGGCGAAGCTCTCCAAAAGTTTCTGTACACAAAGTGCCGTCCGACACGGATGCCTACTGTTTAATTTCGTGACCGACGAGATAGTGGGACGAACGCTGGAAGGTCTTCAAAACCCTGGTTTTCAAACAACTGTTGACGAAAACCTTGTCGGTCTGGAATATGCAGACAACATCGTTCAAGTCTTCGAAGAGTACGCAAGTGTTTTCGGATGAACCGACCAAAATTCTCCCGTTCTTTCGCATGCGCTTTACATCCACAAAGTGTAAGATCATGCTCCTGGACACACACTCACTGAACATACTATTTGCAATCTAGGGAGGGACACTCGAAGCTGAAGAGTGCTTTACGTATTCTGGACGTCGTATTATTCCCGATTGTCATGTGGCAGATCAGGCAATGCACGAATCTGTAAGGCTCGCAACACGTTTTGCTAATTTGAAACATCTGTGGCGGCAAAGCGGTATGTCCCCGAGTCTCAAAGGACTTGTGTGTCAGGAGCTCTTTCGTTGTGTGTCTGTGAGATGTGGCCTCTACGAGCACCTTTAGTTTTTCAATAACCGGTCAATTGGAAAGCGGATTTGCGGTTGTGCGACGGAACGTCCGTCGAAGAATGTGTCCAGCACCATGAGCCGTGAGGGTTAGTCCATGTATTCCGCATGGCCGAACTGAGTACTTTTTTCCATGCCCAATTCAGAGTGGCGCAAGCAGAAAGGTGCTAACATCTGACATAGCAAACAGGTATGAAAGATTACTAAAAGTCTGGGTGCTTTGGGTGCGACGGCGACCGCGTAAACCCCACAGTGCCTTGTTGCAGTCGGTGCGAGATGTGGCTGCCAGTCTATGTCGATGATGTTCTTGTTGTTAGTTTCTATGCAGATTGCGTGAATGGGTGTCTGAATGTGTAAGCACCTTGGATTGATTGTGGTAGGCTTGCGCTAAGTTCCTTCCCGATTCTTTTTTATTCTTTCCTTCACAATAAGGCTTTCAAACTAAACTGTGGTTGTACGGTAGCGATGCTTGAGTGCTTGAACACTGATTTTATGCTGTCCATGGTGATGTTGACGTTGACAAAGACTGGTGCAAAAAATTACGGACAACCGCATGCGTCCAGGGTCCGCGTTTCCATTTTCAAATTAGGTGTGTTTCTCTTTATGCAATCTGTCACCTTGGATGTCACAGCTCTTGCTTTCGCCCAATCATTTCATTCAATCGGTGCGAGGAATCAACCTACTGCGTTGAAGTGGGTCTCTTTTCAAGACACGAACCTTGCCCTTGTGGGGCAAATTTCACGAATACCCTCCATCTCTTTCCGTAGCTGTTGTTATTCCTCACTGGTTTTTCTTAACTTTTGTCTCATTAGCAAGAATTTTATCAGTACGTTGTGTGGAAACAACTAAATACTGTTCTTCGCCTGTCGTCGTGAACAGCAACCATACCTGAATAGATCGTATCAAATGTTTTGCTCAGTTAATACACACCGGTTGGCCCACATGATTTTCTCTGACCACAATGACAACTGCATCGGGCAGCTTGCAACAACTGGAATCTCAACAAGCTGTATGTTGGTCATGTCTCAGCCATTCTAGCGTGACTCATTCATCAAGACATTCCACGATTGATTGCATATGGTGTAAAGCCGTTCAAGCCTTGTAAACACCAGCATCTGCGCGTAAAGTGCTCCGTTCACATGCTCAGAGTAGAAACATGTGAGAGGGAATTCTGGCCCACTTAATCGTGTGTTCGATTATTTCCCCATGAAACCTTTACTATTAGAATTTTTGTACATAGAAAAGACCGACAGAGCTAAGTCTACTGACAAATAAAGCTAGTTTAGTGTCATCCTGCTAACTTTTACCCAACTAGATACGGCAACTGCCAATGAAGGTGCGACGCGGAGTTTCGTATCTACACATCTGTTCTCAACAAGATGTCCGATGAACCCTTCCTTTTTTTCCTGTTGATCTTCATTTGATAGGACCCTTCAACTGAAGGTCCTCATAATTCATCACCCGGTGGGTCGAAACGCGAGTTTTATCCTGTGGGATAAAGTAGATCTGATACAATCTGTTTAGTTTATTCAATGGTCCGCTTGGGCGCACTGTGGAAATTTCGCAATTTGCGGCCCTTTTGGTAATGTTCAATTCCGTATTGTCGTTCCTTCTGACATAAACCTCTTAATTCTGATCGCATCAATTCGATTTCCCTCCGGATCACCCCCCCGCCCACTTGGAGCCAGTCTTTTTATCTTCTGCAAGTGGCTTCCATAGCCCAGGAATTTCGAACTGAGCTAACTCAGAAGATTTTTGGGACGACGCTACAAAGTAGTGGTCACTGGAAGGAAAATGCCGCAATCGGAAGGAGGGTATACTCACAGATTTTGAAGCCGTTTGTCCAATCTCTACGACATTGGATTTTTGCACGTTTAGCGATGATGCCAAGAAAACCATACCCACAACCATTTTCTGCTATGATGGACGCAGATCAGTCAACACCCAACAGTAAAAAGTGTAAGATATGGCAGGAAGCTTTGGTGGATAACGAAGGCTCACGAGGTGAAGGTTTTTATTACAGGTAAGTATCGCAGCCTGTTTCAACTGATTCGGCCAGCTGAACCGAAAAAATCCGGTGTAAGCGAAATCATCTTCGAGAAAGATGGATCAGTCGCAAACTCACTTAAGTGCCTTCTTGAGCGACGGGCCGATCAGCTTGAAAATCGATTCCACTGTTCTCCATCAGGACAAACTTTTGAGTCGGTGAGCTAGAATGGAATGTGGGTGTCTATTTTCTATCCGGGACATATGACACGAAGTTTCACTCGACTTTTCAAGGTACCAGGTCCAGACAGCTTACAGTCTTCATTGCTCAAAAAGAGTACGGGTTACTAGCAACTGTGTGAACCCAAGACACGACATTGGTTGAATGAATAACCTGTTTTATGATTCCTATCGTTAGGAGGCGCGAGAAGCTCTTGCGGAGACCTTAGTGAATCACCCGCAGCATTCAGAATGCTCTCTGGTCAGCGCATTTTTTATCGATTACTTGTAACAAGGCTCGCTTTCACCTTTCTGAAATGATACATCACCGGATGACTGCAACAAGTGCGCGAACACCTGCATACCTATCAACAAGCAGTAATGTTTTACGAAAGCCGCCTTTCAGTCCTTCGATCGCCAGGTGCCATGACAGTGTCTCCCGACTAAACGTGTCCCCCTGGATTCCGGTCTCTTCCAAAAATACTGTGCCCCAACTGCCACTGGTTGGTAGGAGCCCACTGCAAGCTGGCGCGTCCGGTAATTCAGAGATTGCTGTTCTTTATCACCCTTATTTTTCAAGTTTTTATTGATATGGTTCCCCAGCATTTGTTTCGAACATCCCTGTAGTCGGACTACTCCAAGACCGTTCACCTAAAATCATTGATATTATGTTCCCAGTGTCGTTCTACTTGGATCAGATTTCTCAGGACTTGAAATCCTTCTAAATTTTCATACTAATTGGGTCGTAAGTTTGGACACGCGCTTCACGTTTGTAAAGTGGTAATTGAGTCTTACTGTCTGGAATCGGACCCACACCATCCCCATCATCATTGACAGTAATGCCAATAATACATATTATCGCTTAACCTACACCGCATCCATACATGTGGGTCGATCGATTCGTTAGACAAACTAAGCTATCCCGGCAGCTGTGTTAGTCCCAGTGGACTGGCAAAAGACGGAATCACTCCGCGAATGGAAAAGGCGAAGGGCTCCACGTTTGGCGCTGTCGTGATATCGATTTGTCTCCAAGATGTAGTATTTTAAACGCTACTGTACGACCCGTGCTTCCCTAGGGATCAGAGACGTGGCCCATAGTTGCCGAGGATGCAATAATACTTTCAGTGTTTGATTTTATACCTCCAAAACATGGGTCTCACATGGTGGGAAAATCAAGTCAGCAATGTTGAGGTACGTCGGGTGATTTTTTGGAAAAGCCAGTTACCTTCTCAGCCTAGTGGCGTTTTGTTATTCAGTGGAAAAGGATACATCCGTTTCATTCCAGTTATTTTTTAGTTCATTTGTTCCGACATTGTGTATGAATGTGAATGTTTTGCTGTTACTTGTCCTATGGTCGGTGATAGGTATAATATCTGAATTCACATCCACTGGTGTCATTCAAGGGCGCCCTCTGTCGACCTTTCTCTTCAGCTTCGCAATCGGTGTGCTGTTTAAATCCCCTTTAGCTGCCTCTAGTACCTTCGGCACTGAAGTACTCCCGGGACGTTCGTTCCCAGATGTTGAGTAGGCCAACAGTAGCGCTCTTCTTCAATCAGACATTTTAGAAATGCGAACTATTTCAAACAACCTGAATAATTCTGCTGTGCAGTTCGACTAAGCATTCTCACTTGCAAAGGATAAAGTGCTACTGCAAGAGTGGGTGGGACCAAACCCAAACCCCATGATCGCAGATGACCCCGATCAATTTAGTAGCTAAGTTCGTCTGTCTGGGCAACTGCACAAGTCCCGACAGAATGGCGACCAGGCCAGGGCAGCGTTTACCAACCTTCGGCATATTTTGGTGCCGATGTGATATCAGTTTGCCAGCTAAGTGTAGAGTGTGCATTGCTGCGATTTGATACATCCTGCTTTATGGATCAGAGACGTAGCCGCTGCATGGAGATATTCGAAGATTTCCTGTTCAACCATCGGTGCCTCCAAAACGTTGCGTGGGTCTGGGGAAAACATCATATTAATGATGCTGAAATACGCCGGGTGGTTTTCGGAAAGGTTCATCCTCCCTCGATTGATCAGCTGGTCGCACTCCACAGGTTCCGTTTGTCGGGTTGAGTACTTCGCATGTCAGAGGAATATCTCTCCGCTCAGCCATACGCCGGATGCAGACAATCCGGAGGGTGTCAGTTCATGACTTGGCAATGAAACATTAAAGTGCTTGAAAATGAACTCAGCCTCGTTAATAACTGCGGTTTTCTTGGATGGGAACACCGTTGACGAGACAAACCAAAGCTTAGTGACCCTACCAGATATGGCGATGTCACGCATCAAATGGCAATCATGCATCGGAGCTATTGCTTTCAGTGAGTATTTCCATGATAACCTGCCAGATGGAAAAAAGAGAACCATTTAAAGTCAATACACTGATCGAGTCACCATTTTTAACTCGTGGCTCTTATTCCCTCACTCTCCTTATCCTCGCTGAATAAAACTGTAGCAGCTGGAACCACTATATTTAAGTACACGATTTATAGCGAAAAAACTGGAACTGATAATATCCCGGCTCAAACTTTGTTATTTGGGTTAATGGAGAAGGTGATGCTTACTTTCCTTGTTGCATGTCTGGCGGATGCTGGTAACTTTATCACATTTTCACCATGTTATCTATGGCGTGTAGAGTCTTTTGGAGCACAAATCATGTCAGTTACCGGTATAGCTCAAACCCGAACCAAAAGCATACAATTCGCGTGCCTTTGTCCTAATATTCCTCCATGGTTAATTTTCTCCCATATCGTACCTAAGGGCCCAAAGATAACCTCTGTGGAAAAGCCATGGCTTGTACTGCAGTTCACTTCGACATCTCGATCGCCGCCGCCCGCTGCCCATACCCGAGTGTCTCCGACAACCGTTGGTCGAGAGTCACCTCCCCAACACAATCCATCGTCCTCTCAGGAGTGCCATCCTATGAACAAATCAGTGAGTGCATCGCAGTCCAGATTTTCTACTCGCTCAGTTGTCACTATGTGTACAGAAGGTTGTTGTCGCTAAGTCCACACATCTCGCTGTCTGTCATCGGAATGATTTCTGTGTGAGACCTCATCTGTTTTACACCTAATGAGTGTGTTCTGTTTTTCTCAATTTTCTTCGTTTACTGAGCCTCTCTCCATTCGGTTGCTCTACTTTGTGAACCTGAACGTACTGCTCTCCGATAGCACTGGTTTTGTTGATCGATTCGGTTGAGGACACATAAGCCTGCGAACGACCGTTTGAGCCTGTTGAAGATGATTCTTCGTAAACTCGCCAGAACTTATCGCTTGCAAGCGTATGGTGTGCAACCGATTATCTCATCTGTCCAGTAATAATCATGAGAATTAATTGTGTACTGGCGGCGGGTTATGGATCCATGATGGGTCTCCTACAAACGATGCACAGCGCTGTAGTATGGTAAACCGCACTCTCAAAAGGACTTTACCTGTTATGCATGGAATACATAGAACTCTGCTAATTAATTAAAGCTTACAAGAAATACACTCATTTGCAAATCAATTTGGTTTTACGAGAGACTCACCTGGAACCCAGCTGAATCTCTCGTTTGTGATGTTTCCGTGTTTCCATTAAAGCTTAGTTTCAAATGTAGCCTGGCGGCATGTGGATAGTGATTATTTGTGCGAAGATTAGAGGCGTCAATACCCTTGCACTGTTTTGGCCCTCATCCGTAACATTAAACAATCCCGTTTAGTCGGTGGGCGGAATAATGAAACTGACGAATAGTTAGGCTAATTTAATCAGTCGACGAGCCGACGGCTACAACCAACAGTTTGCTCACCTCCAGAAGCCCTCCCTTGACCTGACATCTCGTTCATCTTCCCAAGGCCAGTGCTTTTTAAAATGTATTTTATGTGTGCGCGCATTTTAACCTGACTGGTACTCTCACTAAGTGTAATTATAGCACTACTTACTCCGTATTCAACCCTGGACTGACCTTAAAGGTGTACTAATGCAGTCGATTCACTGTGTTAACTTTATGTGCTGCATTTTTCAACATCCCTAGACCTTCCTAATTTCGGTTGTTGACAGTAACGTGTACATGGTGGGCTTTGTCAGTTTTCCATCCCTTTTTCTTTTAGCTTAACTACGAGCTTCACAATATATTTGAAGGTGACATTTACTTAACATTAATTTCAGCAACAGGGTCGGACATCATGACTTCCTTTCAACATCTCTCCATCTGGGACTAACGTCCCCGGGGTCCCCGTGTGTCAGCTTGGAGCACGTTACTGCTCCTACTGTCCAATGAGGACTCTTGTTGATCCCGGTGATTTGTGCCATTGGCTCTTCCGGTCACTGGTGGTGTGCCATTCATATATCAAGGACAATTGTTTTGACCAGCTGGAGGTAATCGGCTCCGTCAATTGTGCGAAAATTCCATCATATCTTTTTTATTATGTTTGTTCACTTGATCTGTCAGACGTTTACTTACAATCTTGCTCATTTTCTGAACACAAACTAACCATCTGTGAACTACACTGTGCTGACTGTTCGTTTGTCTGTTCTTCCTGCAGTTTATCACAGAGGACTGATTTGCTTATGACACACTAACCGGCTACTGAGTAACTTTGCGAAAATATCTGTTCTACAAAAGTTTTCTATTCTAATTCATACCATGCGTACTCAACTAACGGGAAACCTGACTAACGTGTAAGCTACAGAAGCTTAGAAGTCGACAATACGTGAAATGAATCCATGAACAAACTGATGATTTTACTTCTCACCTCCCAGTACCACCAGTTTTACAGAGTAGATACTTTAATAACCGATAAGTCAAAGAAAAAACGCTAATTTTACTGTAGTCCTCTCAGTGCTGTCGGCTATTTTCAAGTTTCCGTTTCTTCTCAAATTGAAGCGAGTGTGCCCAAGCTTATATGATTACTGTTTGAGATGAGATCTTCAAGGTCACTTCTGTCGCGGTCTCGGCCCTGACCTCTGTCCCGACTGATAGTTGATCTTAAAAATTCACTAACGTCGAAGCTTAAAGCTAAATACACGGGGACTTTGGGGTTATGTGTTTGAACACAATATACATGCGGGGAATAATGGAGTTGGGATTCGGAATCACAGATGGAGAAAGTGGACATTCTTCATTGAGTAGGAATTCAACTGGATGGTCCAGGTTACTTGGCTTCCTGCGACACTTACCTCAGAAAAAAGAGCCTCCAGCAGCTAGTCACCATGGTGTTCGTCTGCTGATTTCAGTAGCAATGACTGGAGGAGTTATTTAGCAACGCTGGCTGGAAAGCTGATGACGGATTGATGCGTAACTTCAAGTGAATGACCGTCGCCTTTCAACTGCCTCCAGTGTTGTTATTTCACTCTTGCCAACCGCGAACCTGTGGTATGTCATACAAGCCGACACAGCATGCTACTCGAAAATGAAAGGAAGCAATCTAGACAGTTTGCAACCTTGATCACGAGGACCAGAGTAAAGCTATCCTACAATAAACCGACTCAGCTTCCGGTCAGTTATATTTGTAGTCTCAAGCACTGGATGGGACCGACGACCTCATATGACCTCGTCAAGGATGGGTTGCTGGCCGTCGGGGTTTGGATTCCGACCGCTCAGTCTATTCGGCCTGTTGTATTGAAACGTCAGTTCTCTTGCGTGTGTACACATGATGAACTCCAAGTGATCGGCATTAGCAAGATGGTCATAAAAGAAATTTGAGGGATCGGGCGATCAACACGAATTATCGCGGACGTCGAGATGAGGGTCACATTCTCCACCATCACTTACTGTTCTGCGGGGACTACCTCGTTCCTTGTACAATGGTGGCGTGTTCACTCTTGCAGAGTGAAGCGGCTAGTTCCCTATAGTTCTCGAATTTTTCTCCTCTATGGATATTCCAACAGAAAACAATGTCATCGATTTTAAGATACCATCTCGTGTTGTGCTGCTAATCATGATATTTGCCAACGAGTTACTCAGTTGCTGATTTATGTTGCTCACTGTTTGCAAACGTACGTGCGCCTGTACCTGATTCGTACAGCTTGCTTCCCTATATGTATGTAGAAGCTTGGTGTTTGGATGTCTAAAGAACTGTAAGGTGTCACTGGGATGTACTGTATCCTAACTTTGTTTGTATAGTGAGCGCGCAAGCCGCCTAACCAGTGACATTACAGCTCTATCCGCTCACTTTGAAAGGGCATCTGGTTCAGTATGCTTCTCTCTTCTCACCCTTAGGTGAACCTATTATTTTCATGTAACCTCCCGGGCTTCACCCTTTAATCGCATCCGGTTTGTGGCAAACACCGAACTTCATGCGTAATTTCGTAGAAGCCCATCGTAATTTTGAAACCAGCGCCAGGCAAACGGAATTTAGTGAATAGTTGCTCAGTATGGCGCTTTGGATCTCTATTCGTTTGTTTCCCACTAACACGATTTTACTCCGTAAATGACTAATTAGCTGCACAAAGTCCAGCTTAAAGTCCAAGTAGAAATCAGATCGACCGACATTCCGTCAACACAACCAAAAGCAATGAATAGATGAACACTTGCCACTTCAAAAATCAACGAAATCTCCGATTTGGCCACTAAAACCCAAATTATCCAAGAAAATAGATCAAAGATGAGTGAAGTTACTCTCAAATGATGTGGAACCACGATATAGTCCGCATGTGTTTTATGACTGACATGACGCTCCTCAAATTTATGGTCCTGCATGCCGTTAGTGATGGTCTTGATACTGTGCTATTGTCCTGACCCGCCCGGTTGTTCGCTCGTCAGGCTCCTGTCCGACTAATCTGTTCTACGTAGGAAGGTGAGTTGACAATATGCGGGTAATAACCGTTAGCGCATGAGCGCGCTTGAGTCATGCGTAGGCAACACGTGCGGCCACGGGGGAGTGTGGCGGGAACATCGACTGGACTACTGTTACGTGCACACATTGCTCAACCGGTTATTTTCGACGCCTGTTGCCTTTTCATCCGCGGAGACTTTAGACGATAATTCAGAAATGGAACACTGTAGTGCTGACGCGCGTTCTGACCACATGTCTATAACGGCAAACAAATAAAAAGATGAGGTTGGTGAGGAGGAGTTCTGCGTGCTTCAGAAATCAGATGAATCGGACCACTAACCAATATTGCATTATTTAACGTTTCCGAGTTCGGATCGTCCACCCGCGCTTAACTCTTGATATCTTCGCGGTTGAGTGCAGTTACTATGGTGAATAGGTTGCTCATCGGTTCTGGTGCGACGTTGTTCGTCATACTATGGAGGGGTAGGTGCAGTCGAATATCCTAAATAGCAGTTTTCGATATTTTCTCATTCGGGATAAAGAGTAAAGTTGCGTGGTTTGTTGCAAGCTGATTCAACACTTGTGAGCACTGGGAAGGCTACCGGATGAACCATAGTTCCTTTTCCTCTATGGATTTGTTTTGGTAGTATTCAAAGTGAAGTGCCATTTGATGGAACCATTTTATCACTAACTGTTGCGTCTTCACTTTATTTTTCTGCTCTGCTTCATTGCAGTTTGATTCATCAGGACAACCTACACGTGGTGGTGGTGGTCTACGCACTGTTGGTGGTCGTGTACGATCCAAAACGCCTGTTAGTATAGAAGTTCTGAAACGTGACCAGAAATACTTTGCAGAACGTTTACATGGCCCGGATGGTATGCGAAACAAAATTAAATTGGAATCAATTACCAGAAAGCTAAAGGAATTAGAGCACCGGCTTTCGGGTGCAGATGCTGCATACCAAAAGAAGATTTATGTAGAACAATTGAAGGAACTGTACGACCTGATCCACGCAAAACTGACAGATGCTGTGAGGCGGGGAGATCAAGTAGAAATTTTGAAATATAGTGAACACCTAAAATTGGTGAAGCAGGAAATTTACAGCTATCGGTCTTCAACTGGACAACAGCCGGAAAAGGGCTGTCACCCGGCGTATCGGACCAACGCTGCACCAGTGCACGAGGTTAGTCAAAATCAGTCGGCAAGCTGGCGCGATCCACAACTTGCTAGCGGCCATAAAAACCGAAATAACATCCACGCCGTTCCAGGTCCAGATGACCCAGGCACTTCCCGACGCTGAAGAACATTTGAACACACCTTCGTCTTTCACTTATGACGCTTTTCTACATTGCTGATGACATTTGTGCTGTTATAGTTTAGACTTTTATTTCCGGCTCTGTTTCTTTTTCATGTGTTGGGAGCTCATTGTGGCTCACTAACTTTCCTCCTAGCCAAATACTTTGCAACCACGAAATCAGTGGAGCGTGTTGCAGTTGACTCATAACGGACCATGCTTTATGTGGCTTGCATACCATTCAAATTCTTTTATTTCGTAAGAGCTTAAGATCCCACATTAAAAGCTTGAGTTTGAACTTGTTGCAAAGTGACCTCAAAGTCTGACCTCGCCCTTTTATCAGCCGTCATTGAACTTCGTACTTGAGTGGATCACGTAACAAGTGCGAAAGATAATCTGGCGTCCAACTGAGCTAAAACTTTAATTCCTGATCTCCACTATGCTAATGACATTATCTTACTTGGCAGTTCTTGATCGGGTCACTAATAATCGGTCAGATGATCAACACCAGTAAGAAGTCCTCCCCGCAGTTAGGCGTTTGAGACGTCTTGACACTTGGGTTTTATCACTTTGTTTGAAGCGGGAAATCAAAGCACTGGTTGATATTTTCGTTTATGCAGCAACGTACTTTCTGCAAACCACTAATACCACATAGAGGATAAACAGGATCAACTTGCGTGCATTCAGAGCAGCAATCAACATATTTCCACTCACGGATGGAGTTTGGCAGCTTGGGGGCCGTCGGGAACATCCGCAAACTCGAGGTTTTCGATCATGCTGTCTAGATCGCATCCTTAAAATGCGACAGTTCGACAGTAGATCAGACCTGGTCGTCATAGAATACTTCGCTGGTGTCCAACGTCTCAGAAAATAATGCAGCAGTGGCGAAATCAGTGGTTCGGTCGCGTTGTTCGCAAACCTAAAGACAAACTCTGCAGAATTGTACTAACTTCTTGGTCACGGTCAGGAGGCCGTGCCGTCTCCAGGGGTAGCTAAAAATCTGGATCTGCGCTGTCCAATCGAGAAGTGAGCAGTTTGGCCTCAACGTAGCACATGGTATCCGTTGCCGAAACGGAAACGGATCTCCGTCTCTGCGGATCCAGGCTCTCGCCATCGTTCGTGGGCAGCAAGAGCAAGGGACCATTATGAGGGAGACATACTACTACAGGGACCAGCCGCGGGGAAGTTGAGAAAGCGGAGAATTTAAAGTCAGTTACCTACCTGCCAACATAGAAAGTCATAACTAGGGTTTCATTTACCACGATTAAAAGCACTAACGTTGAGATTTTTCAGTGTATGTAATAACGGCATTTTTCTGTTTAGTTCTCGGTCTGAGCCTCTCCAGCTAGCGTTCCCGACAAAACATCCACCAAAGCTGCAATAAGCCCAAAACCAGGTCAAAAACACGTACAGTGCGTCGTTTATAAAGTGTATGTGGCGATTACATTCTGGAAATTCTGACACCTTTTGGACGCGACATTGGCAACCGATACTCGGCAGATACTGGACCGTGGTTGGCTGTTGAGTCCAGGCCTTCGACCACTCGCAATTCGCCTTGATGCTGGACTGGCAAGTGGCCCGATCTTTTGGGCAATCGAGTGCGGGGTAGGCTTCTTGGTCGTAGCAGCGCCTAACTGCGAGCGGTATCGGCGTGGAACTCCGCCTAGCACCTCCCCCTTGATGTTTGTTGACGTAGCTTCTAAGGTTTACTTGCAGTGGCCTCACTGGCTTGCGGATCCTGTCTGTCCAGCGTCGCGGTCGTAATCCGTGCTCAGGCTGGGCCTTTAAAGGAGTAACAGATGTGTTTTCCACAATGGTGTCGAGATCAAAAGTGTCCAGAAGCATCCCTACACTCAACTCACTCGGTCCGGTGGGCAGAATCTGCGCATCTGTCGGCCGGATTTGGTTTGTGTGCCGGATCCACCTGGCGGGGCCAAATTGAATCTCATAGAGCACTTTGCCGCGCCGGCGAAGGATGTGTCCTGGAACCCACTTATGGTGTCTGCCGCAGTGGTCGCGGGTCAGCACTCTCTGGCCTTCGCTGAAGGAGCGCGTGGTTGCTCCATGATGCCGATTGAACTGGTTCTCAATTCTCCTGTTGCGGTGACTCAGTTGCCTTTCGTGTGGCCGGATGGTGTCATGCGGTGTTGGAAGCTACCTTCGAACAGCAGTGTTTCTGCTCGTCACACTTCGTCGGGTGAGCTGGGGTTTGGCGTCGACCGATATGCCAGCAGGAACTTCTGCAAAATCTCTTCCGTCGGTCCCTTCCCTATGAACTTCTGAAGTGCATGTTTCAGTGTCAACGAAGCATTGCGCCTGCCCATTCGACTGTGGATGAAACGGCGGCGAGCGTACATGAATTATGCCATACTCCCGCTAAAACTCTGCGAACACCGACGATGTGAACTGACTGCCGTTGTCGGATACAACAGTCTCTAGTGCTCCAAGGCAACCAAATAATCGTCGGAGTTCCAGGACTGTAGTGGTAGTTGTGGGGCTGTTCACTGGAAGAATTTCTCGCCATTTGCTGTAGGCGTGGACCACTAGAAGTTCGGGCCACCAACTGGACCTGCATAGTCGATGTGAAGAAGAGAGAAGGGTTCGATCGATTGCGGACACGACCATACGTAGGTTTTCACGGGTGACTTGGATGCTTCACCACACCGCAGGCAAGATTTTGAGTCTTGCTGAATCTGGGAGTCCATCAAAGGCCGGTTGACGTAACTCCGAGAAAGGCCTTTCATCCTGTTTGTTCCCTTGTGCCCTTTATCAAACTGATTGAGGACGACTGGTTGTAACTTCTTTGGAATGACAACGCGTTCTGAGAATTAAAGGCAGCCGTCGGCTAGTGATAATGCGTCACGCCACTTGAAGTAAGGTCTCAGTTCGTCTTTTTGGCAGGTTCGCGGCCATTGATCGCAGTGGTACTTGATGGCCTGTTGCAGCACAGGGTCCTGGTCAGTATCCTGGCAGACCATGTCAGCAGTCGCTGGGAGAATGCGAAGCGCTTCCGACATTGCGCGGTTGACCTCCGGTTCCAAGGCTATTGTTGCGAATACGGTATCCCCTGGTTCTGGCCTGCTTGAATCAATGAGACACGACAGTGCGTCGGCTTGTCCGAGGCTGGTGGTGGACTGGTACTTGATCTTGAATTCGTATCCCAGAAGCGGAGTGGCCCATCACTACAGGTGGTTGGCGGTATACACCGGAACCCCCTACTTCGAGCCAAACACAGTAAGGAGTGGCTTGTGATCGATCAGCAAGGTGAACTGGCGGCCGTAGAGCATTTTATTAAATTTTTTGACGGCAAACACGATCGCCAAAGCTTCCTTTTCTATCTGACTGTGGTTGGCCTCGGCTGGTGTCAGGGATCTAGTCACATGTGCAATGACTTTCCGGCTGCTGTCGGGAAACATGCGAAATAACTGCGCCAATTCCGTAGTTCGAAGCATCCGACGCAACCATGATTTCCAGTGACGGATGAGAAGCAAGTCAGAACTCAGCAAGGATTTGACAGAGTAAAAGGCGCGTTGGCATTCTTATGACCATGTCCACGTGTGACCCTTGGTGAGTAGCTGGTTCAGTGGACCTCGGAGGCGACGAATGGCAGGCAGAAACGAGCTGTATTAGCTGACGAGACCGAGGAAAGACCTGAGAGATGTTACGTCTGTGGGTGCTGGCATACGTTTGATGGCGTCCACGTTCTCCGGGTCTGGTTGGCGGTCTTGTTCGTCAGTGATGAACCCGATATACTTTATCGACCGCATGAAGGTCGTGCATTTTCCTCGGCGCACTCCGAACCCATGCTCTTGAATACGACGAAGCACGTAATCAAGGCGCTGCCACAATTCGTCGGGGTTGGAACCCACGACGATGAAATCGTCCAAATAGACGGCAACGCCGGGAACATACTTCAGCACCGTATCCGTGGTCTGTTGAAATATGGCTGGCACTGTCTTGACACCGAATGGAAATCTGGTATACTGGAACAGACCGCGGTGCGTATTGATCGTCAGAAGTTCTCGGGATTTTTCCCCTACTTAGGCCTGGAGGCAAGCATCGACCAAATCAATCTTCGCGAAACATTTCCCCCGTTCAGTTTCGCGAACAAGACGTCCGGAAGAGGCAGAGGGTACTGATGGGTATCCAGTGCGGTATTCAGACCGGTGGAGAAGTCTACACTCATCCCGTTAGCCGTCTTCACCAATACGATCGGTGCGGTCCATGCAGAGTAGTTGGTCGGCTGGAGAACATCAGCCTTCTATAATCGGTCCAGTTCCTGGTCAACGATGGATAAGGCTGCGTATGGTACTGGGCGTTTAGGGCTGAAAACTGGTTTGATATTGCGGAGACACAGTCTGGCTTTTGCTTTTGTGCACCGTCCGAACCCGTCGGCGAATATAGATGCATAGCGTTGTAGTAGATCCTCAAGTGAACGCTTCGGAAAGTGAGTTTGTTCGAGGGCACCTCCGGGTGCGTGAGGTTGCAAATGGAATCAATCGGCTTCTCCGGCAGATTCAGCTTGCCGATCCAATCCAGCCCCATGAGATCAGGTTTGGGGCACGACGTCAGGTAGCACGTGGCTTGTGCCCTCGAGCCATTGAAGTTTATGAGCAGTCAACCTCGCCAGTCAATTTCAGTTTACTGCCAGAAGCACTATGGGCCCAATGCTCAGTCGGCTTCACGCTCGACTAAGCAATTCGTTCCCACGTTCGTTCACTGAGCGGTGTGATGCCAGAGCCCGCATCAAGCTGCAAACGAACTGGGATGTTGATACGAATTGTCACAAAATTCCTTCAGCAAGCAAAATCAAATTTGATTGTCGCCGTTACTGAGTTGGACCGCGATTTGTGAGCTAGACGGTGGCGTGCTGACGGCTGTGGCATATGAGATCGACATAAGCCTTTGTGGTCACAACAATTGCACCTGGAATATTTATGACACCTAAATCGGCAATAACAAACGAAATGCCGCTCACCGCAATGCCAGCAACTTGTGGGAGGCTTGCTCTGTTTTCAACCGGGCTTGTTGTCGGATTTGCTTGGGACGCTGGAGTTGGTTGCGTGTACGAAGCGTTTGAAGTAGTGGGTGACTAACAGATGATACCCGCGTCGTGCTTCAGGTTAATGAGGCGTTGACATTCGGTGGTGAGGCTCTGAAGCGTCATTTCAGCATCCTGTTCAATTGTGTGAAGCAGCCGGGTTCTCATTTCTGCATCTTGAGACGACTGGAGACCGGATACAAAAATGAGGCACTTGAACTGATTCTCCGTCATTGAGCTGAGCTTGAAACGCTCGCATTCCCCATTGACAACCAGCAAACGTGATTAAATCGTCATCTTGTATCCGTTTCATCAAACCAGAGATCCCGGGGAAGCTTGGGAAGAATGCAGTCTATATACCGTTCGTGCTCCGGTGTGCCGAGTTTTCGCAGCAGTAATCTGACTTTCCATCCGTCATCGAACTTGGAAAAATCAGTCTTGAACATATCTTCATAGCGCTTGAACCAGGAGTCAAAAGTGTGACCAGAAAGAGGGTCGAATGTGAACTCCATGATTGAGGCTGCGCCTGTATCAGATGAAGAAACAAAAGACTCACTAATGCTGGCTGCTGGTGTCTGGATATGCATTCTGAGTCAGTGATTCAATGAGCTTCAGTTGCGCTTCTTCAAACTGCTTTTGTTGCTGCTGCAATAATTCTCGGAGCTAATTAAATTCGATTGACACCATTGGTTCCCGTTCGCCAACCGTAGGAATGGTATTTTCTCAGTTCCCGGTCTGAGCCTCCCAAGTTAGCGTTCCCGTCAAAACAACCACTAAAACAACCACAACGTTTATTAACGCCCAAAACCAGGTCAAGAACACATTTACAGCATTGCGTCTTTTATAAAGTGTATGCGGCGACAACATTCTGGAAATTCTGACGCCTTCCGGGCGCACCATTGGCAACCGGCATTCGGCAGGTACTAGATCACGATTGGCTGTTGTGTCTGGACTTCCGACCCATCAGAGCTGGACTGGCAAGCGGTCCGATCTTTTGGGCAATCGCGTGCGGGATAGGCTTCTTGGCCGCAGCAGCGGCTATCTGCGAGCGGTATCTGTGCGGAATTTCGTCTAACAATCTACTAAATAGCTCAAAGATAGCCCATCCCATACGGCACTATCTCGAATTTACTGGAGCGAATCAGATCGCGCTCTAGAGTGATGACTGTTGCTTCACTTAACTTCTGCTAATGATAAACATCCTACGTTTTAGGTAAATGATGTTAATTTCCGTGCGTAGTTCTGCTAAATAACTCACGATCAACCCGTTTTGAAGTGGGAACAAGATGCTCGAACGCCAATACCGTCGGTCGCGAATTCAGTCCTTCCGAAGCGTGGGGAAATGGGTATTTTGACCTCATCTTGAATGGCAGGTTGACGAATCTCGCTAGTCTGGTAACCATAACCATTCTCTAAGAACCAAGAGCTGGAGTGTTTTAAAACAGTTCTCTCTCACCCGTTGGACTCATACCCCATGTGATGTTACGTATCTGGAACGAACGGTATTATGCCCGTATTCCCAACAGTGGAATACACAACATTCGAAACTAGTGTCATTACCCGCACCAAAATATCGACAATCCTACACAGAACAAAACCACGGTTTGTCCTCTATCAAAGCATTATCACGCTTGTGCAGAGAGCATCTATTCAGTACTGAGATAATTCCCGCAGCACGCCATGTGGACAACACGTTTCCCTCCGATGCCTGCATGAAGATGGAGACCCCATGGCACAGAAACAGATCCGTCAGATGGCAGTGCTCTATCGCTTTGTAACTACTCCCTCTTTGGTACATGTGCCTGTGCAGGACACTCAAGTACCAAGCTATTTGTCCCTCCACAGTTGGACACGGCTTGTCTGATACTACTTAATTCGCTTAGTTTTTTTAGGAGTGCCGTATTGTACTTGGAGGTCGGTTGACGCCGGTTGTACGTTTGGTACCACGGAGGTCGACCTGCACGAAGTGACCAGTCATGAATGGCCAAAGCAGATTAAAACAAGACTATTCCGAATAAAGATTCACAAGCGGCACAAGTTTGATCAGCGATCCTAACGTCAACAACTTACAACAGTTCACCAGAGAGGTGGATGGTTGGTCCACCCTGCACCCGGCTACTGAGCCTTTATGAAGGTGAAAGGCTGTTTTAGAGAAGTAACCATATCTTCAGTAGAAAGGAGATCCATTGTTCAAGATCACAGTATGACGAGTGCGTATATTCAGATAAAATAATAACAGGTCTTAGAGGAGCCGAACAGATTAGGCGTGGTTGTGAAAGTAACAGGTTCAAACTCTGGCCAACCGAAGGGAGCAGGTCTCAAACTTTTGCACAGCATCCGCAAGAAAGAATGTTCTCAAAGTTGTTTACATAATTCAGTTGCTGTCATCAGAAGAACAGGTGAGATGTTGGTGTAACGAGGAGTGTTCAACCGGGAGAGCGCGACGTTTTGACGAGGCTCGGAAACCAGAATACCCGTTCTCCATGGGGGTCCAAATCATCAACCCACGCCATCCCCTCTTGAACAAGTTGGTTTAGTGCGGTCCGAGCACGGTCCTCGGACCACTGGTAGCTGAAACAATCAAGAGGCGTTTTTCATAATGATAGCAGAGTCAATGTGGAATACACTGAGTAGATCTGCTAACACTAGAAAGGAGGAGTGGCGGGGAAGACAGCGTATGTTAACTGACAGAGCGAGAACACAACAAATTTCACAGTAAGCTTATTTGTGTGATACTGGGAAACCTAACGCCGCTGCTATGAGTATAGCTTTCACATCAAAATGCCACGATTTGTTAGATTAATTCAGCGGGTGCAATTCTCTTATCATGTTTTATTCCTACGTTCACCCTTCCTGTGAGATAGCAAAGTAGCACCGCTAATTTTCTTCACCGATGTTGTTCTAATCACTCTTGATAAGACCAAAACAAAGCAAAGAACATACATTGCCAACTGACTACCGCTCCCGCCTAAAGTACGGAGCGCGTGAGTGTGAGTGTGGGTCACGCGAGATCATGCAATAATTTCAACAGCTGAAGAGACCTATAAGCGAAACACCTTCCCATCCTATTTCGGGGGCCCTCTAAAACTTCTTCGGTTCACCAAAACGCTGCTTTTCCATCATTTACGATCCCACCAATGATTATCATGTCAAGTGACCAAGCAATTTGTGTTGCCAGTCCTTAGTGATACCGATGACCTGCAGTGGGGCACGTTCACACACCTTTGACATAAAAACAGGAGCAGTAAAAGTTTGGAAACGATAACTTTTCACTCGGTTGCGAGCGTTTTCCAACTGACTGAGGACAGGAGTTGCTCTCTGTATTCGCATCACAGCATGAATGGTTCGTCTAGGTTTGCGGCAACAGAAAAGATGTGCAAAGTGTTGCATATCTCCAAGTTTCAGGCATTGCTACATTGCAGCTAATGGATTCTCCGACTGAGAACTCTTACCGGATGTGTTCCGCCGACTTAAATCACTTGGACTCCGGTGGATATCAAGCTCTTGTACAGGTCCCCAGGTGATCAGCTTTCTGATGAATTTCAAGCACACCAAACATTTTGATCATCAAATTACAAGACAATTGTTCAGTAGCCCTCACAGGCTGCTACTGAATGACCTGACAGTTTGATTTTGGATAAACGATAAGTCGCTCATGAAGAAGTCTCCCCCTGACGGCCTATTGATGGACAGGAATGTGAACCTCCAGTTGATCAGAATTCACACTGGAGGCTTGTGTAACTGAAATACTGGATGAACAGACAGCACATGCGTCCGCGGCTGTACGTTGTTCTCTTAGTTAGTAGTTACTATTCCATCATTTGTTGGGATGATTTACGTCGAAATCTCAGGACCTAGCTGAAGCATCATGAATCGTCGTTTAGAGACATGTGGACTGTGTCAATTAGAGCACATCACTCTCTCTTTGTGATATTCAACAGGGAATCCGACCTCTCAGACAGAACATGAAGTCACACTGAAAGCAGAACTTCCAGGATAACACAGCTAGCACCTAAGCGGATTCTCGGAAATGCTTCCAAATAGGCTCTCTCGAGATAAAATGAAACGGGACACTGTGTATATGGTGACCGTTACTCAGTTAGAGAACCTGTTACTGCATTGCCATCGACATCAAGACGCCATCTAAAAAACACGGAGATATCGTGCCATCATCATCAGCGTTCACACTGATACTTCACTGCCGTACAACCAGAGTTTATCGAATTTTATTTAAAGCTTAAGAGTGAAAACAACTTAGAGTGGGTGAGAGAGGGGGTCTGGTGCTAGCCTATCGCAAGCATTCTGAGGTGCCTACAGTGGTCAATCAGACAATCTGCAAGAAACTGACAACACGAACGCCACTGACATCTATCAGCCGCCATTTCTTGCACTGTTTCTAGCAACCACAGAAGAGGTCAGGGGGACCGCACCAACACCCAAACTCTTTGTAGTCTCTTTCACACTCTTCTGCCAATTCACACAGTGCCCGTTTCGCGGTTTGCGCCATTCCGAAGGAGGCACGGAGAACAACATTCGTCTTGGTAGGCGGTGTTTCGGCGTGCGTAGCACATGGCCGAGCAACCGCAGTTGATGGTGCTGGATGTTTTCTGCGACTGAAGTACTCACTGAAAAGCCAACTACCCGTTTTCTAACTACCCTTTGACGAATTCGTTGGCGCCATCAGACACCAGCAATGATTCTGAGATATCGGTGGTCAAAGACCTGAAGACAACTCACACCATCTATCCGCAGGGACCATGTTTCGCAACAATACAGCCCTTACTGTAGTCTCGTATAGGCGACACTTGAGACCCAGCGATATAGCTTTAGATGTATCCCATATTATAAACCTACTGTGATCCGACGGTGTTGTCTCGAAAGTCGTGAGTGGAACTCGGCATACAACAACCTTCGTGAAGGCGAAGCAAGCCGGGCTTTTCCCCACGCTAAATTTACATATTTCAGTATTTATGGAAGCAGCGATGCTGCCTTTCCCGAGGAAGGACGGATAAGAAAAGGTCGACTCTAAAAACCGCACACTCCGATCGCCCAACGGTTGACCGTGGCCACCGCGCATTATTCAATACGGTCGAAATACCTTTAAAATCGGACTCTGGTGCTTCTCAAAAGGCACCTGCTGTGCACAGCTGCACTAGGAGTGAGACAGTAATGCCTTACTCCCTGCGTCCTCGGGCCAGGCCGGCACCCTACAGCCAAGTGGGCCAGACTATTGAGTCATTGGCTCGGGGAGATGTCCCCAAGAAAACCCCAACAACAGCTGCCCCAAGGTTCAGACTTTTGAGTCAAAGGCAGGGTCCCCCAAACAAAATCCCACATCCTCCCACTGCCTTGTGAGCCGGACTTCCGAGTCAAAGGCTCAAAATGGGGTACATCAACCAAACCCCTTTCTTCAGCTTGAACAACCGGGAAGTACCATTCGCCGTTGCAGCACTTCGGTCACCGGCCTTCCCCTACGCCTCCTCTACACCCGTCGAACGATGCAGTGCCACCAACCCATCTGCCTATCCCCTAACCACTGTTTCGTGTCTAAACCGTCGCCCAGAAAAATGAGCCAAAATAATGAACAACTGAATTCAATAGATCTGAGCCATATTTCAGCCTTTTATGTCATATTGGGCAGCAGGCATCCCTTGCTTTCACTCCCTGTCGATGTATGTCGTGTCTTCGAAACACGTATACGAGACTCAACTTCGGTCGTGCACCTCAAGCCGCCCAGGAAGAGATCAGATGTTCCACATTGCAATATCCGGTGATCCTGAAGCAATGGCTCATGGTATTTTCGGTGTGGGAGTGGCACTCAGCCCCAAGGCTGAAAGTGCCTTACTGGACTGCATCCCAGTCTTTGCGCTGTGCGGTTGTCTGGCTCCATTAAGATCAATGCAGGTCGATGCGATAAACGGTGTTTATTTGTCGTATCAGCATGTGTTCCAACAGACTGCAGTTCTGAGAAAGAGAAGGACGGGTTTTATCAAGACCAGTCGCGACTACATCGGTCGGCAAGAAGGACAGATATAGTAATCCTGGCGAGTGATTTGAATGCCAAATTTGGACGACTAAATCCGGAAGAAGCAAAGTTAGGTGGTAGATATAGAGTAGAGGCTGAGCGTACAAATAATGGGGAACGAATTCTTCACTTATGTGCAGATCATCATCTGTTCCTGGCCAGTACGAATTTCCAACACAAACGCTCACATCCAGTTACCTGGAGACCGCAAGACCGTCATGGGCCCAGTTGGATCAGATGGGTATCAGTTACCGAAGGATAGCCTCAATTAAAGATTTCATTCCTTCTGAGGTACGTAGCTTGACTCTGAGCATGCCATCGTGCGGGCCCGGTTATCACTTCGCTTTCCGTCAGCATTACGCGTGCGGATGCAGGCCAGTTCCATTCATCAACTTCGACAAGTTTCAGTAGCTCAAGCGTATCGAACTGACCTGGCTAAAAAGCTACTGGAAATGCAGTCATGCGGATGACAGACTCCTTGGAGGTTGAACGGAAGTGGGTTAAAGAAGCTATGCTCTCAGCCTTCAGAACTGTTTGCCCAAGCCATCCGACTTGACCAAATAAACACCGGATATCGTCGAGATCAGCAGATCTTATTGCGACCAGAAAGGCCATACTAGCAACTAGTGACTGTGATGGCGCACGCGGATCGCTCAAACACCGGATAATCAAGAGCTTGAAGAATGAAAGAGAACGCTGGTGGATTTCGAAGGTTCAGAAGATGGAGAATACTTTCCATGCAGGCAACAGCCCTATTTCAGCTGATTCGACCAACCGGCCAAAAGAAGACAAGTGTCAGCAAAACGATATGCGAAAAAGACGGAACAGCAATTCACTCCCTCAATCGTTGTCCTGAGCAGTGGGCTGAGCACTTCAAAGAACACTACAGCTGGTCTCCTTCAACACAACCGCTGGAAGAACCCAGCTTGCCTGAATGGAATATCGACACTAGTCCACCATCACAAACAGAAATCCAGCGTGAGATTTCAATCCTCCAGTGCGACAAGGCGCCTGGCACTGATAGCCTACATCCAGCACTCTCCACAGAAAGTGGCGAGGTCCTGGTGAGCAGCAGAGGATTTGGAACTAAAACAGAATACCAGTCGAATGGATCTCCTCGACCGTCATCCCAGTTTTCAAACAGGGAGCAAGAAAGTCATGCGAAAACCATCGTGGCATCAGCCTAGTATCCGTCGCATCTAAGGTGCTCTCTGGCATTATTTTGCGCAGGTTGGGCGATTATCGGGAGAGAGATTCGTGAGAAGCAAGCTGGGTTTCGCCCTGGCCGAGGGTGTATCCACCATATTTTTACCTTTAGACAAGTTCTTGAACAGCGCCATTGCATCAAACGTCCCGCGTTGGTCGTTTTTCTTGATCTGAAAGCTATTTTCGACTGTCGATCGTGAGAAACTTTGGCAGTGTCTGGCGATCAAAGATGTCCCTTCCAAATTTATATCCCTTACGAGGGTTCTGTATGTGAACTCCTGTGGGCACGTATGAGCATATGGCAAACTTTCGCCTGAGTTCACCACGTCCAGTGGTGTAAGACGAAGTTGCCCTCTCCCGTCTTTCCACCTCAACTTTGCTATTGATGTGCTGCTTGAAATTTCTCTGCCTGTCTCTAAACTTCGGGCGTCGAAATGCTCCCGGGACGTTTCCTCACAGACATTGAGTATGCGGACAATATTGTTCTCCTTGGTTCAGATCCTTCAGTAATGCAAACCATTTTAAATAACCTAAATAACTCTGACGCACTGTTTGGCATGCGCTTCACACCTGCAAACTGTAGAGTGCTGCTACACAACTGGGTTGGATCAAACCCAAACCTCATGCTTTCAGACGAGCCAATCGACATGGTAGATAAATTTGTTTGCCTCGGCAGCTGTATAAGTTCCGGTGGACTGGCTGGAGATGAGATTACTTCTCGGATCGGGAAGGCCAGGGCAGCTTTTGCCAACCTCCGACACCTATGGCGCCGACGTGACGTCAGTTTGTCTGTTAAGGGAAGAGTTTACACTGCGGTAGTGCCATCCGTACTGCTTTATGGATTAGAGAAGTGGCCTCTACGCGCAGAGGACATGCGGAAGATGTCAGTGTTTGACCATCGGTGTCTCCGAAGCATTTGTGGGGTATGGTGCGAACATCGGATTAGTAATGTTGAGGTAAGTCAGATGGTCCTAGGAAGAAGGTGAATTACTCACGCTTCATAGGTCACGCTGGTTAGGACATGTACTCCGCATGCCAGAAGACCGTCCGCCTCGCAGAGCCCTTGTCGCTCAGCCCTGTGCTCAGTGGAAACGACCGAGAGGTGGATCGTGTATGACCTGGCAACCAAGTGTGAAAACACTAACCAGTAAACTTAGTCGGGTGGGCAACTGCCGCCTCCCTGGATGGGGACCCCGAGACTCAACTCACCAATGGTAAATGACACTGGCAGAAGTGACCCAATCGCGCGGTCAGTGGCGCTCATGCATCATGTGTATCACCTCCAGTGCATAGCTACTCCGTTCCCGAGCTAACGAAGTATGCTATTGCCTCCAAGGCTTGGCTGTATGTCCCACACTCTCCCACTTTCCGGTGATCGAAACTGTAGCAGCTGGAAGCATGGTGCTTATATTACACGGTCTAAAGCTGATAAATGGAAAAACTGCACCGTAATATAACAAACCAGGAAACGGGGAAATGGAATTCTGAGTCCATCCTACCTCTGCATGTGAGTTGCATCACCATACAGACCACGAGATATAATTCGACTGGCGAAATTTGGGTGTGACCTGGTGTCCATAGGGTAAAGCAGTTCCCCTCGGAGCAAACCGTTTTATGCAGATTTGTCCTGTAAACTATAATTAACATTGGGCTCCCTTTTAATCTGACGGACAAGCAAGTTGGCAATGCGGCCAAAAATGTTGATGTATAAAGGAAGCACGGAATGGACAGAAGGCCTTCTAAAAATCGATCTGATCGCACTGGCAAACCAACATGTACTGTTCGTATTCATAGTTCAAAGGACCTCACAACAAATGAACCAACTTTCTAGACGCCATTGCACAAGTATCACATATATAGATGCGAAAATTCGGTGTTAAACGGGAGCATTCATGAACACTTTTGTTCTCATTCGACAGAATTCTATTCTAATTCGACAGAAAATCCTATAGGGAAATAGCTCCATCCAACAGGAAGGTGTCGTGAGTTTACTTCCATTCTCGCTTTTACAACCAGACCTCAAGAATGATAAATAGAACTGAACACCGACAATTTCATTTGCATTTTTCTAACGTGGTTTGGGGAACAGTAGGCGGCCAACTTGCCATTCAATTACACCTGCTATGACAAAATCACATTGACAGATTTGGGCTTTGCCAAGATAATGACTTATTTTACCAAATTTCACGTTGAATTCAGGAAGGTTTCGAGGAGAACGTCGAAGTGCACCAGTTAGGTTAGTTGTGGAAATACTTGCTAATAGACAACCAGTAGAAGCACGCGCATAAGTATGGGCGTCCCGAACGAATGTCGTCTTAATGATTCGAGAGGAACACTTTAAAATCGCCGGTAGTTTGACTCCACAAAGGCATCATCTGCCTATTGTGTACCTGGGTTACTTCACATAAGAAGTTTGGTCACTGATTCTTCTTTAAGATACATCAGCACCTATACTGATTTGTTCCAGTTTTTCCCAAATTGGTTCCGTCAATTTCCAACCCTCTTCCAAACTGACCCCATCTGTTCGTTTTATCCAACGTTACTGGCTTGTCAGGTTACGTGCTACAGAAGAAAGCGAGCAGCGATACAAATACAGCACAACGAAACATGGTTGGTGAAAAAGAACCATTCACTCAGTAACTGCTTCAGAATAATCCAAGCGAAAACCATGGAATACGAAAGTAATGTTCAAGAGTAAAACATACTGTTTTTTGCAGGCACTCAGTGTGGTATGCCCGTCAGTAGATTCCGCGAGTCCGAGAACGCTAGTTTTGTCGGAGCCCATCTCACCAGGGATGGACTGGACCAGGGAGAGACCTCCTGGAAGAGAAAACAACGTGAAACCGGTACCTAGACATCGAAGCTTCCTGATTGAACGTTGGACATCGTCAGCGGTGACTTCAGACACATGCGAACTTTTGGAGGCGTTAAGTTGTGAAACCAGCTCTGTGAGGGGCATTATGCCCCCGGTTCGCTGTTGATTGGCCATGCATACCTGCAATACATTGGCAAGTACCACGATAGTATTATGTGGATTACATACTGGCATTAAAATTAGATGACACTTACGAAACTGAGGATTACACTAGGGCAAGATTTACAGGCTAGGTTACGATTTTTGTACGATCTGTGCGCAGGTGTGTAAACTTAGGATTTTTGATGTCCCTGGCCCTCAGTAGTAACAGCAGTGCTGTATGGCCGCACAGCCCGCTAATAATGCCCCGCTCGTTAGCGAGTGGTTTATTAGTTGAGATAATAGCGCAAGTCACAAAGCCAGTGGGTATTCGAGGGGAGTCCCACCAATTAGCAGCTGTGCCCTTGCTGGGACTAACCAATGACGGACACTGCAGACCGAACTTCCACCCTCAACAAGCAATAGCTACTGCTCTGTGTGTGATGGGCAGCACGACAGAGGTTAACTCAGTATAGTTATGACATAACTAAATATTATGCGTCACTTATTACTTACTTATGCATTATACTTATTTACACCCTACTTGGATGACGAACACTACAAATGCGGTCTGCAACCGCAGTAAAAAAGCTCAACGATAAGAAATAGTTAATTCGAATCGTACCTCAATAATCCGAATCGCAAGGTGATAGTAAAATTCACCAAGACCAAGAGTCTGGGTCCAACAGCCCCGACTGTAAGCAATCGGATCCACACCGATGCTGCTGCACATGGCCTGAAATTCCCGTCTGAAATGTGGATCGCTCTTTATTTTATGTCCATGCTTCGCAGCAAATGTTTCAAGGGATTCGCGAAGTCGAGACAGTTGTCGAGACAAAGTGGAAAGTTGATTTTCCGATAACTCTTGACCCTTTTCCTTGAACCTAGCCGCAAGTAACTCCTGATTCCTGATAGCACCGATTCCAACGCCCCTCCTCATCAAAAATCTATTTTAAAAAAACAATCGACTGTAAATGATGAGAAAACGAGAACTGGGGAGTTAGTGCGGTAGCATGCGCTAGTCGAAGAGCAAGGCATCGGAATTAAGAAACTCTTGTGATGAGCTAGTCAATACCGACAGCTCGCGTATACGCCAAACATTTGATACAGTAAACAAGGATTATGACATATACACAGCTTCTCATCAGCTATCCATCGGTGTGCCCACTCTAGCATATTGGTGCATAGCCGATAGCCACATATCTGAACTCGATAGGGCTCAGACGTGAACCTACTGACCGGATGGTCCGTCTTTTGAAGACAGCCCCGGTATCTCGGCCTGCACTGTCTACGCTTTGGCAACCCGGCAGTATCTCAGCAGTCGTCCTTACTTCGGGGGACGTGGCAGCTGGGCACCGAAAGTGTGTTGTAGCTGAGCTATTATTATTATTATTATTATTATTATTATTATTATTATTATTATTATTATTATACTCCAAGAGCTTGTAATGACAGTCTTTATTAAATGTGTTCTGTCACCTTGACGTGGCGGTCGGACTCAACTGCTGTATTGAACCTGTGGGCTATAACGGCTGGGGCTTCCCTCCTCATGGTTCGGCCATGTCAGAAAGTTCAAAAATGGACAACTAGACAAAAAGCAGCAAGCACCCGCACTACGAGTAATCGTACTCCGAGGCAGTCTGCAGGTGAAGTTGTACTTCCCCATGTGATTGGATTGTGAAGGCAGAAGGGCCTTAACCCAGGCGACCAGCATGTCCATATTTATGTAAGCAGCGATGCTGTCCCTCATGAGAACCCCAACACCTGTTGCTTCGCGAGTCAGACTTTTGAGTCAGAGGCTACGGGCAGGGTCTCGGAACAAAGCAATACGTTCATCCACTAACTTGTGGGTCAAAATTGTAAGCCAAAGGCTCGAAATAAAGTATCTCAAACAAACCCGCCTCTTCAGCCGAGGCAACCGGGAGGTAACATCTGTCCAAATAGCTTTAGAGCAGCGGCTGGTTCCTTTAATTTATCTGCCTCATGACAATGTCATCCGATGTTTGCAACTCCGTAAATTCAACGTCGATTCCTAGCCCGCTACCAAGAAAAATGAAATCCAAACACCCACTACTAACACCAAAAAATCTGTCCAACATAGCAGCGCTTAATGTCCATACTCTTATTCAGGAAAACCGACGGAACTCCTTTGCTCTCACGCTTTCCTCCTAATTGTGCCTGTGAGAGGTATGCAAGACCTTACTATGGTAAAGCAACTGAACCGGTTCGGCGCAACTCACTTTACTCACAATTTGGTCTCTCGTTTCGGATGGACCAAAAACAGCTCCCAATGGTCACAACGGCGCGGGTATTGCGTTGAGTGCGAGAGCTGAAGGCGGTCTGTTTGACTGGCTTCCTATGAACAGCCGACTATGTTAAGTCTGACTGGCCGGGTCTGTCAGATTCCGTAACAAACGAACCCAAACCAGAAATCTGTTCGCCTCAATAAACTGTAACAGTGAGGGTGCGAAAGGCGATCTTTATGGAAAAATCTCGAGACTCTTGCGGATGGCCAAGTGTACCTCACATGGCGATTTGAGTGCTGAATTCAGAATAGACACACATAAGAGTCATCTCAGTGGGTGATTCGATGTAGATGTTCACAGACGGCGACCGCTTCCTACAATTGTGTGCTGAACACGACTTAGGTGTCGTTGATACAAACTGTCAGGGTCACTAATAAGTGGCTTGTATAGGCCAGCGGTCGCCAGCCGGGGAGAAGGCAGTTACCAACACGACTGCGTCGTCTGGTGAGAAGTTTCATCTTTCATTACTAGGTCGTAAACTCACAGCCCCTGGACCGTCTCCATCCGATACAAGGATGGGCGAAGACAGCTGTACGAGGTAACCGGTCCCCTGACATACTAAGTGAATGATCCAACCGTGTGGCCTTTGGAGTGTGACTAGCTGATCTATCGAGGGAGGGGGGCTGTACCGAAAACCATCTGGCGTATGTTGGCATGACTAATCTGACGTTCCAACCAGGCCTGTGCAATGAATCGGAGGCACTGACGATCAAACAAAGAGAAGAAGTAGCCATGTCTCTGATCCATAAAGTAGCACATATCAAACCGCACCATTGTACAATCTGTCCTCGACAGTCAAGCTGATGTCATGTCGGTGCCAGAAAAGTCGCACCTTGGCAAACGCTACCCCATCCTTCTCAATTCGGGATGTAATTTCGTCTCTTACCAGTCTGCCGGGACCTATGCGGCAACCCAGATAGGCGAACTTATCTACCACATCGATTGGCTCACCCGCAAACATGATTTCACCCAATTTTGCAGTAACACTCAGCACTTCACAAGTGCGGAGCGCATACTGAACTATGCAGTAGAAATATTTAATTTATTTAAAATAGTTTGTATTTCTAAAGGCCTGATCCCAGGAGCAATATCATCAACGTACTCAATGTCCATGAGCGAACGCCCCGGAATACTTGGGCCCGCGAAGTGTTGGAGGCAGGTAAAGAAAACCCAAGCAGGATATCTATTACGAAGTTGAAGAGCAACGGCGACAGAGGGCACCCTTGCCTGACACCGCTGGATGTGGCTAACTCAGGAGTGAATTTGCGGTATATACGTACGCGTCCATGGGAGAAAGCATCTGTATCATCATCAGAGAAATCAACATCAGTATTGAAGCTGGTGCTTTACCGCCACGCAACCACACACGTTATTTAATTATACTTAAGGCCTTAAATTAAGAAGTGGATAAGAGACGGACCTAGAGCTGGCCTAGCAAAAACATTCTGGGACGCCTACACGTCCCAGTGCCTAATCAGACAACCTGGAAATTGACAGCAGGAAAACTAGTAAAATCGGTCAGCAACCATTTCTTAGAATGGGAACCTTGCCCTGGAAGGTGGGCCGCAACAACACAAAAACTCTTATTAATTATTCAAATCTCTCCGCCAATTCGTAAGTCGTCCACCTCATGGTTTGCGACACTACGAATGCGGCAAGCAGAACAAAACTCATCACAATAGACGATGTTTCCAGATACGTAGCACATAGCCGTGTCACCGAAGCTGATTTAGCTGGATGTTTTCCCCGACATGCCATCATCAACATCAGCTGCGAGAACAGCGCACCTGCCGTGCAATGGGGCTAGTTGTCACCGTTTTGATCACCAATGAGTTGGGGAGGTGGGGCAGGTAGCTGCGCATCGGAGGCGGTAACTGATATCATTGACGCGCAAATACAAGTTGTTAGCGAAATTTTCATTAGAGGAAATTGGGAAGGGAGCTATTCATTGGAAGCAATATCTTGGACGCACGAGCGGCAATGAGGGCGCGATCGGGCCATGCTTGACAATGTCTCTAACCATTGATGCATCCCGTCTCTAGGTCCCCATCCAGGGAGACGGCAATGACCAGCACAACTGAGTTTTCTGGTAATGGTTTTCATATTTCGCTACCAAGTCATTGTGTGACCTCCCCTGGCTTGTTTCCGCCCTTCACGTGGTTGTGCAAAAAGAGCCCTTCGAGCAAGTAAGTCGGCTAGCACACGGAGCACGTGGTCAAGCCAGCGCAAACTGTGGAATGTGATCAGTTCTGTTATATCGGGCTGCTGTCCCCGCTCCAGTGCCTAGT
>SJOL01001160.1:14590-28090 GCA_004794785.1 Opisthorchis felineus | reverse complement strand
GTTTCTGACCCGTATAATAATATGTGGGGCACCGCAGCTTTGCAACCTTGACCCATGACGGGTAAGCTTATGTCACGCCTACGCCACTAGTGATGCAGGTTCGCGAAAGCTGCTCTGGCCTTCCCAATCCGGCTGAAAATTTCTTTCGTAAGACCATCGGAAATGATACAGCTGCTCAGGTAGACAAATTTGGTGAAAGAGGATAGCCTCGCCTGACACCACTCGATGTGGTGAACTCAGCTGAGAGCCTCCCATAGACTTCCACGCGCCTGCGGGAGTTCACGTACAACGCCTTAAAGAGGGTCAAGAATTTGTGGGGGACACCTTTGCTCCACAGACACTTCCATAGTGCCCGACGGTTCACAGGGTCAAAGGCAGCTTCCAAGTTAAGGAAGACAACCACTGTTGGACGCTGGAAACAGTGTCGCTGTTCCAGAGTCAGTCAGAGGGTGGAAATGTGATCGGCGCCTCATCTTGCGGGACGGAACCCAGCTTGGTTTTCACGGATCTGTCTCCCTGTGTTCAGTCAACCTTCGTAGGATAAGATGAGAGAGTACTTTCGATGTCACAGCTGTTAGGCAGATGCCACAGGTTTCTTTCACACAGCATCCGCGTACTCTTTCTGAAGATATGAATAACTGTCGGCATGCCCCATTCTTCAGGCACTTCTTCGTTCAATATCGCACCAATAAGCTTTGTCAGATGGGTTACCAAGGATTCTTCGTCTTTTTTGAAGAGGACTGGATACAGACCGTCAGGTCCTGGTGCCTTCTTACGTCTCACCACGGATAGTTCGTACTTTATTTCTCATTTTAACGGCCACTGTTCAACACGACCTCATTCACTAACTTCTTTGCTCCTCATTATTCCTCACACAATGGCTAGCTTAGACCCGTATTGTGGAATGCTTAGCCTGTAGGCCTCATCTCCAAACCGGAATGCGCTTCATGTTTTAAGGATTTGAATGAATAGCTTAGTTTAGGACAAGACAAAAATCTTCACCACCGCCACTGATTAACCCCTGTGAAAGCTCTGTGGCCCGATGACGTTCTTGGACATTGATCGCAGGTCTAAATTTGCAGACCAGGTCGTTAGATAAGCGAAGTATACTAACGACATTGTTACTTTCTAATGGCCAATCATATTGGTGAAAACGTTTCGCTCAGCTTTCCAGATGTTGGCTTATATTGCCGGAGATTTTGAGTATTGCCTTTAACTGATGAACAGCCGGATTCCTGAGTTATGTGTAAATTGTGTATGTAGTTAGAAGGCCGCTGGAAGCGGCCAGCTCTGTTGGTACCCTCCATTTCTGGGGCCATCTGATTCTCATAAACTCTTGTCTTCATGAAGTTTCCGTTTGAGTCGAGGTTCTGTCGACCTAGCTGAATTGCACTCACACGAAGGGCTGTCAGTGGCTTCTAAATTACTAGTTATTGAGTAGGCACTCACTTGCTGAGATTTCTGCCGTACATTGTGCGGTGCTCATCATGATTTGATTGCCACAGCTGGCTTCCGATGGTTTAGCTTCTGGTGCCTAAACAAAATTCAAAGTGAGGAGTTTATTTGGGTGGCCAAACAAGCACTACGTTTCTGTGCCCAAAACCAATTGCAGGGCATGATTCTTGGAGGTTTTGTGGAATTCATCAAAACGTTTCATCAAAGCAATGATCTGCATGGGCGTTAAGGAAAACTGACGGTCGAGAATGGGATGTTGTCATCATCACCATCATCATCGTCGTCTGTTGCAGGTTACTAACTTGTGCGGTTCTGTTTGGTGACGAGTGGAGTGCGTTGGATCACGCTGAAAACGGTGGCTGATATTTTTGGCAGGTGTATCCATAAGAAATTGGCCGTTCTATTAGTCATGGTTTAGCGGAAATGCAATAAAGTGAAAGCAGTATCGTGGGTGCAAGCAAGCCACTGAATGCTTGACTGGCCCATTTTTGCCGGCCTCTCTTTAACCACTGACGCTCCCAATCCCGGACTGTCACCTAGGAGGTGGTAGCTGCTGACGCAGCCTATTCATTTTGCACTGGTTTTCGCACATCGTTATTAACTTACCTTTCCTGGCTTTTTCACCCTCCATGTGCTTGTACCAAGGAGATCCTCCTCTTCCCATTGACACAGAATACACGCGACCACACCAACGCAACCCTTGCAGTGCAAATAAATCACATAGCATGTGCAGTATCTTCGGCCCGGGCAAGCAGAAGGCTGTGTACATCAGTGTCTCTTTAATTTCTTGCTATTCTACAAACAGACGTTGCATGATCATTTGGTTAGCAGTTGCCTCACACATATGCCTTCTTCAAACCTAATCAATAATAGCAGAAAAATAAACGGATAAGTCCAAGAGATCCTTTCTACATGGGAACTTTCAATTTCTATATTCTACGTCGAAGTGTTGAAAATGAAATCCTTACCTTGATCTTGTACCTTCTGAAAATCGGTGTATGTTGCGTATTAGATGCACGCGCAAGGCCCACGACGTCAAAGACGAACTCAACTATGTGCATTTTTTCTCCGTGCATCTGATAATCTGAAATCGGTTGCTCGTGAAGCATATGGCGTGGCAGCTGCATTCAGCTCCAGAGCAGGATTGGATTCCAGCTGGTAGTAGACTGTGAGCTATCCAGCCATCCGGTGAAGCCAAACTGAGCGCTATTTGACACACGATCCGGTGACTGTTTGTAGTGTCGGTATACATAGGGACTGCAGTTCTGTCGCTGAGATATTTTCCATGGGGAATAAGCCGGGTTCATTTATCGAGCAAGAAGCAAAGAACCTATTATCCATTCGGGCAACATGAATATTCGGTTTGGTCAAACTAGTCCTTTGGGTTCATATCAGAGTTGCTGGTCCATAGTTTATGCTTGACGACAGCATTCAAAAAGCATAGCGGAGTTCACATGCGACCCATAGGCTGGTATTACGTCCAGAACTTGGTTCCACCGCCACTAGGATTTATTTAGAGTTGCTCTCTCTGATGAGGGTGATGCATGGAAAGGCCGGTTCTTTCTTCGACGACTTGGCCCAACAGAGATTGTTAAGTGAACCGACGTGATTGGTAGTTTAGGGCAAAGTGCAAACACTGAAGCAGGCATTTGGAGAACAATCTTCACCTATCAATACGCAATTACGAGCGAGTCAGATGCTTCTTCAAATCACAGTGGCGCTGTTAATTGTGAATGCGAACGTGTCAACCCGGAGTTGCTGACCGATGATCACTTCAAATTCCTCATTCTCACATACAGCCTCCAATCCCGCAAGTTCGGGGATATCCCGACACGCCTTCCCAACCGTTTCGGGCAGGATCCTTTGCTAGCGCTCAACGCAATTTTTGGGGAATATCAATGGTTGACGAACCTGGAAAATAACAGTTTCCGTCCAATCTGGGGGTCAGAGTTCCCCGGAAGCTCGTGCGGCTCTCCAGGCTCCAAAACATTCTTATTCGTCGAATTCTGGCCTGTCACCTTCCACTACATCGCCTTTTGGCACAAGTCACTCTATTCCACAAAATGTTCCTCTTTCACTGTTGGCGCCGCGGGGTCTGGCATTCTGTAGAGCTATTTCCTTACAAGCAACATAGGGGCTTGCAATACACTTTCGTGGGTCAAAAAGGTTACTATGAGGCACACTTGTCCGATGCATCTGACGGCACTCCCAGAACTTGTCAAACAGCAAACTGGTGGGCTACACCCTTAGTCTAATGCCAGGTTTCGGGTCCGTGTCCCATTTGGTCGAAAGTTTGTCACAGTCCTGGTCAATGGCCGTCAACACCGCCTATCATTAGACTTTGCTTAGAACTTCATTATATCAGAGAAGCTTTGGCTCACGCTTAGGCGAACTTTGCGATAGTTGGGGAGGAGTGTGACTAGAAGCCCAAACATTCGCTCGCTTCTCTTTCCACGTAACCATTCTGCGTGAAGTGATTCGGGAGCAACTTTGCGTTCTTGTTCTGTAAAACGACACCCAGATGCTCATCCTGGAGTACCTTAAGAAACCTGTAACCAGAAACGCGGTCTTTATTGCCGCGACAGGGGGCTGGATTACCTTCGCGGTCAACGGACCTGGAATGAAGAGCGCTAGGCATGCGTTCAGGGAGGAAACTTCGTTGTCGAGTTTGGCCGTGTTTGCATCTTTCAAGGCCTTCGAAAAGTATCACTTTCCCCTCGAGTGCCGTGCTTAAATTGGAACTTCTAAACTAGTCCTTCCGACTTATAGGTCGAAATTCAGTTTCATTATCGACGGGTCTCTAGCTACTTGTGGAACACAGAGCAACCCTAATCTAGAGGCTGCTGGCGCAGACAAATGGATCAAGAGGGTAGGATAATCGGTTTATCTTGTCATCCTGCAAACCAATACACCTAAAATGCCACTAAGCTGGAAAGCGTGACAACATTCTACTTATTACATTCCACGGACATCCATTTCGTCCACATCTGTTTTGGTCCACCGACAGTCGTAGCGGAGAGCAGCCTGTCATGATACTGTATAAGGAATGAAAGGCGAAAAATTCAACAAAATTACAAGCGTTAACTCCATAAACAGATTAAACAGTGAGAGAATTCGTTCACAAATTTGCACGAGCAATTTCGAAGGTACTGCGCTCTCTTTTGCCATACTCACAGCCAACAATACTGTGTGCTGGGGGTTGCTCGCACACCCCAATGAACACTGGATCTCGCCACAATCAGCAGTTCTGACTGAATCTAGGAAAACTGTGCCAGTATATAATGCCTAAGCTCAGTTTTTGGTCTGATCCTCTCAAGTCACCAAGACACCTAAGGGTGCAGAAAAAGTATTAAACGCCCAAAACACATGCAAAGTGCGTGTTTAGAGTGTATGCGGTGCTGACATCCCGGATATTCAGATATTTTCTGGACGCGGGATTGCCAATCGGCATTCAGCGGCGACGGAACTATGATTGGCCAATCAGAACTCGCCTTGATCCTGGACCGGTAACTGGCCCGATCGTCCGGCCGAGCACCTTAGCCATAGCAACGCATAACTGCGAGCAATAAAGCGGTTTTGGCGCCGGATTCCGCCTTACACAGCAACAAACAACTCCTGAAACGCTGAAAAACGACGGAAGTCCACCTCACAATTGCATTGCTCCAGGGCAACTGCTCAACCAGTCCAGGTGGTTTGCATCCAGCACTCATCAAAGGTGACGAGTCCCTCATGGTTAGCCTGACGACTTTACGTCAAAGTATCTGGAGTGAGGAGAGAATACCGACAGAATAGAGCGCCCCAACGGTGATTTCTGCTCCCAAAAAACGGTTCAAGGACACTGTGCCAAAACCACCGCGGCATCAGTCTCGTAACGATACCTTAAGCTATGGAATCCCAAGGTGCTCCCTGCTATTATCCTGAGAAGGTTGCTCCACCGTCGGGGGAGCCAGGCGCGAGAACCGAGCCGGGTTTCGCCCTGACCGGGGCCGCATTGATCACACCTTCATCTTGCCACGTGCTGAAACTGCGCCACTCCTTCCCATGACCAACAACGGTAGCTTTTCTTGATTGCCAATTTGAGTTTGAATCCGTTGATCGTCGGAAACTGTCGGTGTTTGGTCCCATCTACGTTCTTGTTTCTTATAAATGCGCTATATGTCTCGGAGACCTCGTACTACGGGTAGTCATGTTAAGAGGCGGTCTGGGGTAAAGTCGTACTGTCCTCTGCGATAGGAGTGTGAAGGCAGTAAGATGTTTCCCCCAGGCGACCAGCATGTCCACGTGTATAGAAGCAGCGATGCTGCCTTACCCCGCAGGAGGATGGGTTAGAAAAGGTGGGCCCAAAAATCGCACACTCCGATCGCCCGAAGGTTGACCACGGTCGCCGGTGCACTATTCAATACGGTCGAAACACTTTTAAAACCAAAGAGTCTGGTGCTGCTCAAAAGACACTTGCTGTACGCAGCTGTACGAGTTGTGAGACATTAACGCCTTACTCCCCTCTCGGGTTAGGCCAACCCTCTGCAGCCGAGCAGGTCAGATAATAGTCATCGGATCTGGTAAGGGACCCGAAAGAATACCCTACCACTCGCTACCTTGTGGGTCAGGCTTTTGATTCAGAGGCTCAAGGTGGGGTACCTCAACCACACCCCCTTCCTCGGCCTGGGCAACCGGGAAGTATCATTTTCCCGTACAGTTCCTTGTCCACCGATGTCCCTCCCAAACCCCTTCTCACCACGCAAGCAAACGATACTGGTTCATTTGACTGTCAGTTATCTGGCCAATGTACTTCATGCACCCCGCCGCCTTATAACAACAAACAAAATAACACCTTGCCAAACCACGAGATCCTTTTTATAAAGGACCTTTTAACGTCCGTACTCTATGTCAAAGTAACAAACAGACAATGCTCGCTGAAACCGTGTGCTCCCCTACAATTGATGTATGCTGTATCTCCGAAACACGCACACAAGATCCAAGCGTGGTTATGCATCTCAAAACGCAAAGGACGAGCTCAGTTCTTTCACATTTTCCATGTTTCCGGTGATCTGGAAGCGATAACTCGTCGAATATATGGCGTGGAAGTTGCACCCAGCCCCAAAGCTGAACGTGCCTTGCTGAATTAGGTCCCAGTGAACTGTCTTCTGATCCTTCCGGTTATCCAGCTAAACCAAGGTCAAACGCTCTCGGCTTAAAAAGCGGTGCCTGATTTTAGTGTCGGCTTATGCCACAACGGACTGCAGTTCTCACACTGAGAAGGCTGTTTTCTATCGAGAGATGTCCGAGCTCATTCGTCGAACAAGAAGCAATTACATTGTGATTCTTGTGTGGATACGAATGCTGAATGCGGTCGTCTGAGCTGCTTGGAATTATATCAGGCCGGTCGATCCAGATTCGATGCTCGTCGAAAAGATATCGGACAACGGCTCCTTTGGTTGTGTGCTGATCATGAGCAGTTTCTGACCAGTACGAACTTTCGGTATAAAAGTTCGCTTTGCGGCCGCCAACTGCAAATCATCCGTGGTCTCAATTGGTACACGTGGCCATTAGCCACCAACGGAGAGCTACAATTCAAGACTACCGTTACTTCTGGGGCAGACAACATGTTCCGATCACGCCATCGTGAGTGCACGCCTGAGAGTTCGTTTCCCTTCAGTCCCTCGCAAATCAGCAACAAGAATGCCACTCCTCCATTTAGAAAGAACTATCATAGCTCAACAGAATCGATCTGAGCTAGCTCAACAACCCTCTTCAGCAAACCAAGTCTACTGGTGTAACTGCGGATACTTCTGATAAGGCATGCGAGTAGTCTGTAGTTTTCTCGAAGCGTGGCAGAATGTGAAGGAAGCTACACTAGCGGCTCTCGGTGCTGTCTGTCGGACTGTTCCAATGCAATCAAATCATCACCATCATGAACAGCATGACATCAGTGTTCAACACCGATGTTTCGCTGCCGTACATAGACGTCGATCAATTTCGCCTTTGTGAGATTTCTTCACAGACGTTGCCAGACGAACCGCACAGAAGCGACTAGCAACAGGTATCCAAGCAAGCGAGGATACTCCTGCCCGGTGAATTAAGACGATACCAACCTCTGCACATCTCGCCGCAACAGCCTCTGGATCACCAGAGGTGCGTAGCCGGAAGCCAGCGGGGAGTGATGAGGCAGTTAGCTCAACCATTGTGCTTGCATCTTGAATTCTTTTTTCTGAGACAGCACACATCAATGCCAAGCGAGTCCAGTGTGAGAGCAAGAGTACCTTGTTGCCCTGTTTGCTTCAGAGTGTGAACATTGAAGGTGGCCAGATAGACTGGGCGTCGAGGCCTGAAGATTGATTGCAAGATACCTGAAAATGTCGGCGCCGGATGACACGCAGATGTCGTTTGCAAGACCGTTGCAAGACGAACGGAATCATCCGTCCTAAGGGCTGGGCTTACAAGGAGAGAGTTATTAATGGGGTGGGGAGAGGGGGAAGAAAAAGTATGCGAAAGAGAAAGAAGGGAGGCATCAGCAGTGGCCCGCTGTCGCTTACCCGCCCTGCTGTACGCAGCGAGTAAGGCGACCCGGCTGATGGCACCACGCGACGGCCGATATGGCATGAGTTTATTGTTGAACGTATGTATCATGATTGTACGTGGGCTGGGTCACTGTCAAAGCGCCCACACCTAGACGGGAAGACGATTAGGGTCCTCAACCGAAGCCTTTTGCTCAAAAGCCTGACCCCAAGGTAGCGGTGTATTTGGGAAATGCGAGTAAATTACCATTTCTGCGGAACACATCGCCACACATGTTCCAACCCTCAAACAGTAGGACCAGGAGACTGTGGTTGTCAGAAGTCTACCTATTGTCCTACCTCGCAGGAGAGGCTCTACGAGTGTCGCGCGGACAACACCAGTATAGCTCAATGAGTAGCTGAGGTACACAAACCCTCGCCCCACGTGTTAGGCGGAATTCCACACGGATCCCGCTTTACCGCCCGCAATCTGGTGCTGCTGCGTCCGAGAAGCTTGTTCCGCACAAGATTGGCCATAATTTCGAGACGCTCGCTGGTCCGGCATCAAGCCGAGATCTGATTGGTCGAAAAGCTGTACCCAACAGCTAATCATGACCCAGTATTGATCGGGTGCCGGTTGCCAATGGCGCATCAAGAAGGCGTCAGAATTTCCAGGATGTCGCCGCAGACGCTATATCTATGCAGCGCTTACAAGTGCTCTTGACTTCGTTTTGGGCGGTAATATACCTTGTGCACCCTTGGTGGTTGTTTTGACGTGAACGCTAGCTTGGGAGGCTCAGACCGAGAACCAAGCTGAGGGAAATACCGTTATTACAATTGGCGAACTGGAACCCCCCATGTCAATTGAATTTAATTAGCTTCGAGAATTATTGCAGCAGCGGCAAAAGCAGTTTGAAGAAGTGCAACTGAAGCTCATTGAATCACCGACTCAGAGACTGCATATCCAAGCAGCGGCAGCCAGTACTGGTGAGTCGTCTGTTTCCTCAACTGACGCAGCCGCGGTCTCAATAACGGAGTTCACATTCGACCATCTTTCTGGTCACACTATTAACTCCTGGTTCAAACGGTGCGAAGACATGTTCAAGACTGATTTTTTCAAGTTCGATGACGGATGGAAAGTCAGATTATTTCTGCGAAAACTCGGCACTCCGGAACATGAACGGTACGCAAATTTCATTCTTCCCAAGCTGCCCCGCGACCCCAGCTTTGATGAAACGGTCAGAACTTTGTCCCAGATATCCGGCGATCAAACATCGCTGTTCATTATCCAATGCCTAAAGTGCGTCAAGGAAGATGATGATGATTTCATCACTTTGCCAGTGTTGTCAATCGGGAGTGCGAGCGCTTCAAGCTCAGCTCAATGTCGGGGGATCAGTTTAGGTGCCTCATTTTTGTATCCGGTCTCCAGTCGTCCCAAGATGCTGACATCAGAACCCGGCTGCTTAACAGAATTGAACAGAATGCTGAAATTACGTTGCGGAGCCCCACCACCTGATTTCAATGTCTCATCAACCTGAAGCACGACACGACTGTGATCGGCCAGTCACCTGTGACTTCAAGCAGCTCTGTGCACAACTCCAGCGCGCCAAAGAAATCTGGCAACAAGCCCGATCGAAAACACAGCGAGCCTCCCACTAGTTGCTGGCATTGCTGTGAGTGGCATTTTGCTCTTTATTGCCGGTTTAGGCATCATAAATGTACCAGGTGCAATCGTCGTGGCCACAAAGAAGATTTATGTCGATCTCAGAGACCGCACACCACCGTGCAGCCCACAAATTGCAGCCCAACTCGGTGACGGCGTCATTCAGAGATAATCTTGCTTGCCGAAAGATGTCCGTGACGGTGCGTATCAACAACATCCCAGTTCGTTTGCAGCTTCATACGGGCTCCAACCTCACACTGCCCAGTGAACGAACGTGGAGGCGAATTGGTAAGCCTCGTGTGAAACCGACCGAACATTAGGCCCTTAATGCTTCTGGTGGTAAACTGAAATTGACTGACGAGTTTGACTGTTACATGAGCCTCAATGGCTCGACGGCACAAGCCAGGTGCTACTTGACGTCATGCCCCAAACTTGATATAAAAGGGCTGGATTGGATCGAAAAGCTTAATCTGCTGGAGGAGCCATTAATTCCACTTGCACCCTCACGTATGCAGCACCCGGAGGTGCCCTCAAACCAACTCACGTTGCGAAGCGTTCACTTGCGGACCTCCTACAACGCTATGCATCAATATTTGCCGACGAGCTTGGACGGTGAACAAAAGCAAGGGCCAGACTGTGCCTCCTCCCCGGTGCCAAACCAGTTTCCGGGCCTAGACGCCCAGTAACATATGCAGCCTTACCTATCGTTGACCAGGACTGGACCGGCTACAGAAGGCTGGTGTTTTCCAACCGACCAACCACTCTGCATGGGCCGCACCGATCGCGTTGGTGAAGAAGGTTAACGGGACCACCCGGTTGTGTGCAGATTTCTCTACTGGTCTCATTGCTTCACTGGATACCCATCAATACCCTCAGCATCTTCCAGATTGGTTCGCGAAATTGAATGGGGGTAAATATTTCGCGAAGATTGACATGATCGATGATTACCTGTAGGTCGAAGTTGAGGAAGACTCCCGAGAACTTCTGACGATCAATACGCACCGTTGTCTGTTCCAGTATATCAAAATGCCATTCGGTGCAAAACAGCCCCAGCCATATTTCAGCAGATCATGGATACGATGCTAAGGGGATGCCCCCGGCGTTGCTGCTTATTTGGACGACCTCATTGTCAACCCCATTGTTCCAACCCCCACGAGATGTGGCAGCGCCTTGATTAAGTGCCCGGTCGTATTCAAGAACATGGCTTCAGAGTGTACCGAAAAAAGTGCACTTTCTTCTTGCGGTCGATAAATTACCTCGGTTTTATCATTGACCAACATGGCCGCCGACCAGACCCGGAGAACATCGAAGCTATTAAACGTATTCCAGCACCCACAGACATGACGACCCTTAGGTCATATCTCGGTCTCGTACTTCATTACGGTTCGTTTCTGTCTGCCATGCATCGCCTCCGAGGCCCAATAAACCAGCTACTTACCAAGGACCACAAGTGGACATGGTCATAAGAATGCCAACGCGCCTTTGACTCTGTCAAGTCCATGCTAAGTTCCGATTTGCTACTAACACACTACGATCCATCGCTGGAAATCGTGGCGTCGGATGCATCTAACTATGGGTTTTGCGCAGTGATTTTACATGTATTTCCAGGTGTCAGCCAAAAATCCATTGCTCATGCAGCCAGATCACTGACATCAGCCGAGCGCGACTACAGTCAGATAGAAGAGGAAGTCTCGGCGATCGTGATTGCCGTTAAGAAGTTTCATAAAATGCTGTACGGTCATCAGTTCGCCCTACTGACCGATCACAAGCCAGTACTTGCTGTGGTCCGCTCGAAGAAATGAATCCCTGAAAATACTGCCAACCGCCTCGAGCGATGGGCCACCCTGCTTCTGGGATATGACTTCAAGATAAAGTACCAGTCCACTACCATCCTCGGACAAGCCGACACACTGTCGCGACTCGTTGATTCAAGTACGCCAGAACCAGAAGATACTGTAGTTGCAACAATTGCCTTGGAATCGGAGGTTAACCGCGTAGTATCCGAAGCGGTCTGCGTTCTCCCAGTGACCGCCGACATGGTCCGCCAGGCTACCGATCAAGACCCTGTGCTGCAGCAAGACATTAAGCACCACCGCAATCAGTGGCCGCGTACCTGCCCAAAAGACGAACTGAGACCTTACTTCAACCGGCGTGATGCACTATCACAAGTCGATGGACGCCTTTTGTTTTCAGAACGCGTTGTCATCCCACGGAAGTTACAACCAGCCATCCTGAGTCAGCTTCATAAAGGGCACCCGGGAACAAACAGGATGAATGCCTCTGCTCGGAGTTACGTCTACTGGCCTCTGATGGACTCTCAGATCGTCTCCACATCGACTATGCAGGTCCAGCGGGTGGCCAACACTTTTTGGTTTTGGCCAACACTTACAGCAAGTGGCCGGAACTTTTTCCGGTGAACAGCCCCACAACTGCCACTACAGTCCTGGAACTCCGACGACTGTTCAGTCGTTTTGGGACCCCAGAGACTACTGTATCTGACAATGGCAGTCAGTTCACGTAATCGGCGTTTGCAAAGTTTTGTCGGGAGTATGGCATAACTCATGTCCGCTCGCCGCCCTTTCATCCACAGTCGAACGGCCAGGCGGAACGCTCCGTTGGCACTCGGAAGCGGGTACTTCAGAAGTCCAGAGGGGAGAGACAAACGGAAGAGATTTTGCAAAGTTTCCTGAGGGTATATCGAGCGACTGCAAACCCCAACTCGTCTGATGGAGTGTCACCAGCAGGGGCAATGCTCCGAAGGACGTTTCGAACACCACATGATACTATCCGGTCACAGAGAAGGCAGGTTAGTCACCGCAACACCAAAATGAAAGAACAGTTCAACCGGCATCACGGAGCAAATGCGCGCTCCTTCAGCGAAGGCCAGAGAGTGTAGGTTCTTGACTATAGCGGCAGGCACCCTACGTGAATTACAGGACCCATCATTCGCCGGCGCGGCGAAGTGCTCTACGAGATTCAAGTTGGCCCAGCCCGGTGGATACGGCACACAAACAAAATCCGGCAGACATAGGAGCAGGTCCCGTCCACAGCACCGAGCGTGTTGAGTCTAGAGATGATTCTGGACACTACTGATCTCGCCAGCATCCCAGAAACTCCATCAGCTGCCTCGTCGGAGGCGCAGCGTGCACACGGATTACGAACGCGAGGCTAAACAGAGAGGATCCGCAAGCCAGTGAGGACCCTGTAAGTGAACCATCAGCATTGAAGCTACCCCAACAAACTTCAAGGGGCAGGTGTTAGGCGGAATTATACACGGAGCCCGCTTTACCGCTCGCAGTCAGGGGTTGCTACGGCCGAGAAGCCTGTTCCGCGCAAGATTGGCCATAATTTCGAGACGCCTGCCGGTCCAACATCAAGCCAAGATCTGATTGGTCGAAAATCTGGACACAACAGCTAATCATGACCCAGTATTGGCCGAATGCCGGTTGCCAATGGCGCATCAAGAAGGCGTCAGAATTTCCAGAATGTTGTCGACGCACACGCTATATGCATGAAGCGCTGTACTAGTGTTCTTGACTTCGTTTTGGGCGTTATTATACCTTGTGCACATTTAGCGGTTATTTTGACGCAAATGCTAGCTTGGAAGGCTCAGAACGAGAACTAAGCTGAAGGAAATACCGTTACTACACCACGCTAAGGCCCAGTCTCTTCACGACGGTTGCAGTGAATTGACTGAGATATGGTGATGCCCGGTAATCCTGGTTGATACCAGGTATTTGGTGCCTGCATGCAACATGTATGACGGCGCACGCAAATCCCTCATGTGCCAAGTGGTGAAGAGCCCAATGAAAGACCGGGAGCTCTCGTTGACCTCAAAAGCTTGAGAGATGGAGAATGCTTTTGGTTTCCGAAACAACCGTGCCCAAG